>JAVQIZ010068995.1:0-18025 GCA_036023535.2 Galaxias brevipinnis
ACACACACACACACACACTCACAAACACACACACACAGACACACACACACACACAGACAGAGAGAAAGAGACCGGATGAGAAAGAAAATACAGAAAGGAAAGAAGGGGAAGGAATTAAGGAAAAGAAGTCGGAGAGAAATGAGCTCGTGTACTGTGTGTCCTCCACACGGCTGCAAACTCATGATAGGAATGTGCCACTCCAGTGTAGTATATGTGACCCAGAGAGGAAGGGGGCTCGGTCTCACTTCCTGTTCCACAGTCCTCCGCGTATTTACCCACTCGTCACTGACAGCTGAAAATGTAGCCCTCTGTCAATGACAGCCAAGTGTGTGAGTGTTTGAGATGTTTGTGTTTGTCTAAGTGCATAGCTGCCAGTGTGCTCTTGACTAATGTGTTCTTTTGTGTTGATGATGCCGGAGACAGAGGCGGGGAGTTTGTTTATTTTTATTTGTGAGCAATGTAATGAAGTTAATAGTGTAGGTATAGAAAAAGGGTAGGACAAGACAAGTATATTACTTCTTCCTGCTCCATTTAGGATATGTGATATATATTGTTGTTGTTTATTGAGAATTCATTGTTTATGTCTAACATAAATGGTGTTACTTGTTTTTGCTTTGTTTTTATACTTATGTATATCTTCTTATTTTATATAGTCAAGATAAATAAATCTGATCTAATCTAATTTAATCTAATGGGAGTCAATTACCACTGACTGTGGGCCAACAACAATGCTATTCCCTGTTGCAATTGTTTGGACTGGTCGGTCCACTTACAAATATATCCTATATAATTATCAGTCTGTAACATGGGTTCTTTTCATGGACCACACCGAGTCAGCTATAAGGTTTACTGAACACACATACAGTGTGACCGGACAGGGAGACATGGAGGTGGTAACAAGGTGGCCGACACTCACCACTCTTCTCCAGGAAATATTTAGCCTCCATCATCAGACGGCCTTGTGGCTTCATCTCCAGCTGGGAAAGAGAAATCATATTTCTAATCATACGAAAGAAAGAAAGATAACTTATGCATCAGATTAAGGGGTAAACTGTGGACTCCTATCCAAAAGTGTGAACGACAAGGGGCTATTCTAACAGCCGCTATGAGTAGCCTGGCTGTGTGGCCTGACCCAGATCTCCAGCTTGCCGCTTTCCTTCTTGCAGCGCGTGGCCAGCGAGTCCAGCTGTACAGTGGCCTCGGAGGTGAGCTCGGCCGTGCGGTCCTTCACCATCACGTGCATGATGCGACCCCGGTGGACGTGGGCATCGAAGGTGGTGCTCCATGGAGGGTACATGGTGGGCTTCTTCTGCTTGTACACCTGGCCCTTTTCTGGAGACACACCCGCACACAGACACACACACACACACACACACATATGCGCACACCCACATTGATGCGCGCACGGCACACATGCATGTACACACATTTAATCTGTTTTCCTTTTCCATTTGTATAGTTTATATTTAAAGCAGTGGGCAGTTGCTCACAGATATTTGTTCTCAGCCCAGCTTATTGACAACAGTAATCGGCAGATTTGTAGACACTGTGCAGGCCATATTACCGCCTCCCTAGATGTTACTTATGTAACATTAATGCTCCCATGAGGCCTCTAAGCTTTTCATATCCATACTCTGGACCGCACTCTCCATCATTGGTCTGTGCCCTGTCCTTTCTCCGCCCGCTGATCACCACTTTCCGCCGCGCCAGATGTTGCTGTGTATGCTGATTAGGACAGAGGGAGGGCTTCCGCGGTGCATCTGGCACAGAGTGCAGCGACCGCATGTTATGGCCTAGCCTGCTATACAGTCTCCGTGCCAGGCTGCAGAAAGCCTCCAGAGCTAGCCTACTCAGTTCCTGTGCTGTTTTCATTGTGTGATGGTTGGCTGACATTTGGAACGGTGCTTTCACGTCTCTGTTGTGTGGCTTCAGTCGAAACCTAGTGGGGAGTCTGGGAGTCCAACGACCAGGTGAACCCCCAGCACCTGTTTTTGTTATCGCTTTTTCACATCCTCTGGTCAAAGGGGCCAGCTGTTTACATTTGCAGTCACTTTGAGGTGAATTGAGTTCTGAGCTCCTCTATCACCATGCCGCTGCTGGCTGAGCGCGGAGGCTAGCCTCATTATAGCCCACTTCTAGTAAAACCTTTTCACACCTCTCAACATTTCACAACTCTATATGGACCATAAAAGCAATGAATGAACAAGAAACACACAAGTGGCCAGACCTGCAAAACGCTAGGATTTTGTTTAATTGTTGCCTGTTTTTGTCAAATAAATGTTTCAGGTATTTAGCCTTCCCCTTATGAAACTGTTATTTTCTTTTCAGGTGAATTGAAACTAAATGACACACACCTTCCAGTGAGTCAATGTACCTTCCCACACAGGCACGCGCACACACACACACACTCAGATTCGTCTCCCTCTGCAGGTCTCTGTGTAATGTGACAGAGGACCCATATAATGAGAAGTGAAGCGGAAAAGAAACAATTGACCCCACAAAAGAACAGTAGTATCACATCTACCATGACACTAACGGTAAAACCTACTCAGATTGGGAACAATGCACGACATGTGTAAGGATCAGTCCTAACGCTGTCACTGTCTGGAGCTAGAATAGAATATATATAATGTGAGTCACACAACCTTATTCTCCAAAACGGCAACATTTAAGGCCAGTTAGGGTGACATGACATGCTGACAGACACTCGGACAAACGCCTTGTTGTTTGCATTCCACCTTTAATCTTTACTCTCGACCTAGACCCTTTTGGTTTTCCTGTCACAATCATGTGAACAGCAGAACACCTGCTATTAACTTTTGCTGTGTCAGAGACAGAGTAAGCACTTTGTTAAATAGGCCAAATGAACAAACATCAACATCTGTCAGCTCCCTGGCTCCTCTTGTTTTGCATTATGTTTTTCTCTTTTGTGCACACACACACACACACACACACACACACGAGTGCCATGTTTGTATATCTCTTTCTGTCAAGCTCTCTATCACTCTGGCAGGCACAGACAAACACACTTCGACCAACCTGTGTCAATGGCCTCCTTCATGTAGACGGCACAGTAAGGGTTGAGCACCTCTTCGTGGTAGGCCAGTCCGGGGTCCATCTCAAAGTTTGAGAACCCGATGCGCAGGAACGGAGACATGGCTGCGGTTGTGCCGCGCCAGGTTCTGACAACCTCCACGGAACCTTGGACCGCACTCCTGTCCCGCTACAGAAGCATCGGTATCCCACTACGAGGAGCTGTGTGGGGGAGGGTTGCTGTGCAGGAGATGGTCCACCCTGCCCGCTGTTGGTCTGAGAGAGCGAAGTGCAAATGTGAAAGAAAGAGAGATCAAAATGGAGAGCTTTGGTAAACTGCCAGGATAAGTCTCACCACCCACCCGTATCGAGAGTACTCTTCACACAAATCACTGCTTACAGTACCCAACGCAACATGCAAACCAGTTGTCCTGTAGATCAGGTGCCACAACTGACCTAATATACTACAGTATATGAAACCATGCAAATAAGCCCCCAGCGTAGGAAGCTCTGGACTGATACCGAGCTTGCTGCTAACTCCTCTAGCCCCTTGGTGTTCTGTGGCAGCACAGTGCTGAGTTTAGGGACACCGCCTGACAGGGCGTCCGGATGATATTTGAATCCAGCCAGCCTGAGAGCTCTGTGTGTGTGTGTGTGTGTGTATGTGTGGTTATGTGTCTTTACGTCAGCCCCCGATTTTGAGAGGAGACTGGTGGGAAGGCCCTATTAATAGCCATGTAAACCTATACGCTCTTCACAAGTATTTGGAGCCTAACGCTCTGCAAACTTAATCATATCACAGTACGGGTCACTGGCTAAATAATCAACACAAAGGATCAGAAAGACATATAGGGAGAGATACAGACAGATTTTAAACTACAGGCATATCCACGTAAATGCTGACAGTTCAACTGTCAAGCAAGAAAAACTTTTTTTTTTTTTACTTTGAGCAATAGATGATCTATAGCAAATGTATGACTTTGTGTATTATGGCAGTGCAACCCTTTATTTTCTATTTACAATATAGGTTTGTTGCCAGATTACATTTCAATATGTAGGCACCTGAATGCATAAGTCATTGCCGATATCATAAGATTTCCAACTCATTTCAAATGAAACTAGGGTTAGGTTACACAAGCATGCTCCCACGGACATCCTACACCTGTGATTCCCAGTTGAAGTGTTCATTTCGGGAGGAGACACCTCTGCAGTTTAAAACCTGTTCAGTTCTGCTGCTGATGCACACCTCCACTGAAAAGAAGGGACTTCCTGTGTTTGAGTGACAGCTGCCTAACCACACACACTTCCTGTGCCTAGACTCCTCATGTACCTTCACTATTTGGAGCCCAATGCTCCCTAATACTACAGCCCGCTAAAACACCAATTACTGCTACACAGGATAATACGTAAACAACAACAACAACCTGCAAATAGACATGATTGCCTCATCCCTTTTGGATGATGGAGTTATCCCAAGAATAGCTTTATACATTATGAAATGGTTTAGCGTAATCCCTGTAATGACATCTTAAGGGCTAGCCGTGGTAGCTACACTCAAATACAAATCTCTCTATTCTCCTTGCCCTCTCAGCCCTGAGCCTTATATGTGCACCTAATGCCATATTAATTTAGAGGAGCACTACAAAGCACTCATTGTTACGTGGCACCACTGAGCTTAGATTATCAAACACAGTGTTTTCTAACATTAATCCAAACTATAGGCCATGACCTGGCCTTAATCAAGCTGTACTGTAAAATGTGTTAATGCTTACAGCATGTCCTACATTTTCAGGATTACAATCCGTTTTTAAGGGCAAAACTGGTGAATTACCTTTAGAGGGAATCTTTCTTGACGTCCATTTAACTGGCAAAC
Organism: Galaxias brevipinnis; assembly: GCA_036023535.2. Taxonomy (NCBI): domain Eukaryota; kingdom Metazoa; phylum Chordata; class Actinopteri; order Galaxiiformes; family Galaxiidae; genus Galaxias; species Galaxias brevipinnis. The sequence goes on from JAVQIZ010068995.1 coordinate 4,907, forward strand.
ACATAACTGAAACATTTATGTAACACTAAGACCACCCGGTGGGTGCTACACATTGGCGACCAAACTGTGAGTCAACTCCATAAAGTGTGAAGTGCTTTGAGTGTCTAGAAAAACGCTATATCAAACGCAATCAATTATTATTAATAATATAGAAAAGTAATTGCAGTGTACTACTGTACATTAAACATCGATATACAGTGTATGATACATACATAACAATGGCCCAGATACAAAAGTCTTGAGCTATGAGCTGTCCAGGCCCACATTCAATGACAATGCAACTAATAATATTAATGGTTTGACATCAACATTACATAAAAAAACACTTTCAGTGTTCAGTCACTTTGAACTCAAGTGAAACACAATGCCCATGGTTTAGTGGGTGCTGCTGGATTCAGTGCTCTATTGGATAGCAGAGTGACAGGCAAAGCGGCCGGACCCAACCTCACCACCCGTGGTCACCCAAAGGCCACTCATTGAAATCGAAAACATACACACCTTTTTCAACTCCTCCATAATATTGACCAAAGCCCACACATTCAAAGGTCAAACACAATGAGCCCCATCGAGGAGACCTTTTGCTGGACATCCTTTCAACATCTTTCATCAGAGGCTCAAAATCAAAGGTGGCCTGCAACTATGAACCCCTCTAAACGCCATCAAAGATGAATGTGTGTTTCAAGGCAGCTTTGATTGTGTGAGTGTGTTTGTGTGTTTATGACTGTCTGTGTCCTGTGTGTCCTCTTAGCAAAAATGGCAAATTTCATGGACCATAATTTCATGGCTTAAATTGGTGCCTGACAAGGGTCTGAACAACAGTTTAAAGACGTATTGTAGGCTTAGCTTTATAAATGGTGTTTAAAGGATCCTTTCTATATAGTTTGAGTAAAACAAGACCCTTGTACAGGTAAAGTTGTTTTTGGAAAAGATGGAAAAGTGTGGCCTCAACTATTCATCTAGTTCCATAAATACATGAATGCCCAAACATTGCATTTTTGTTTTAAACATAGCATACAGTACATTCAACATTTGATATCTTCAGTTTTTAAAAAGGACATAATACAAACAGAATTTCTAACCAATGAGACTTACTTTGTTTGCTCTGCACGACAGTTATGCCCTTCCTTCAATGACGTGATTCATATATCAAAATCCAGCAGGTGACTTGCTCTGAAGTTTGAGTGTATGGTCTGATGCCGAGTGTACTGCGAGCTTGATAGACTCTTCTTGATCTAAAGCTCCGGATGAAAGTGGGGGCGGGACCCTGTCTGAAACATCTGCTGAACTTTAGCGCATGGAAACTCTGCATGGGCTACTTAACTGTAGCCTATCCCTCGCAATGGTCTATTGTTTTTGTGGCTATGAATAGCGCAAAACCTTATATTTGATAACAAGCGTAAGATATGCAACGTTCAGGCTATTCAGGCTGAAATATGAAATTTTTTTAACAAAAAACAACTCAGCCTGCTACACATATAAATCAACAAGGTTTTAGTCAACATCGCCGCCAAGAGGATTTGGTTAGTATGTCTATTCCAAGTCACAAGCCAACACTATTTACTGTTAAAAGTCATCCTCTTGATTGCACAAAATAGCCACTCTCCAGAATGCAATGCGTTGAGTCCTAAAGGATAAGGATGGCTCACTGGATACTTTTCAGAGCAACATCAAGTAAGTTTATCCTTTGTAAGTTTATCAAGTTAGTAAGTGCCTTTGGCTGGTAACCATTTTAATCCATTTAAAATTCTTTCAATGGTTATTTATTCAGTCGGCGCCCAGCTGTCAAATATGCACATACCAAAATTGTAGCTAATGATATTTTTTTATTTAAATGCTATATTACGGATATCATTAAAAAAACGTATATGTTCTCCATTTCATTTGGTTAAACTGTTAATTCTTAGCTATTTTATTTCTCTTATCAGAAATTATTTTTATTTATTTTCATGATCTTATTTTCTTGTTTGTTTCTGCTTGCCTTGGGTAAAGCACATTGAATAGCCTCTGTGCATGAAATGTGCTATATAAATTGTCTTTATTTCATTTCATAATTATTATTTATAAATAGCTTTACATTTATTAGCAATGGATGTAAAACCGTTGGTCTTTCTAAATGCATGGACAATCAAGATTTTTGAAAGAAAAAGTTGATTGCGCTGTGTTCTGCCAGATGCTTCAATTGTCATCTGTCAGATACTTTAATTGTGCTCTAATTAGATAATTTGACGTTTAGGCTGGCGTTGCTAAAATAAATTATAAATGATATCACTTTATTTCATGTGCGCTCTGCCTCTTCTGTAGGTTATTCCTCGTCATGTCTCACGTTTGCATAGCCATAGGCCATTTCACGCTGAAGGCACATGGTGGCATAGTATTTTGTTACATAAAAGTTCACTTGGTCCTAAGCGGGATATTTAGGCTATTTAGGCTAATATTTCTCAAACAGGTTTTACCACTGGGTGGTTTACATTTAGTATACTGTTGCAGCTTCCTGTATTTTTGCCACAAGGTGTTGCAAGTGTTCATCTAATGGCGTCAACGAGCTCACCTAGTGATATTATGAATGGGCAACGGACTGTCTTTGTTATTTCTGAAAAACACTATATCACTGTGGGTAGTAATATCGTACAGGCTAATTAAATGCCTCCTAAACGGCCTCATCTGTATTTCTGCACAGTAAATGCCCAAACAATCACAGAGTAAATGGGCTGCATAGAACCAGTTCGGCCACTTCCTCTTAAAACCAGTTTACACGGACGTTGAAAGTTGCTGCCTCTCCCGTGGAAAACAATATCGCCTACACAATTATAGTCCCAGTATTTGAAATACCGCTCTGTAGTTGTATAATCTTATCACTCGAGTAGGCCTACTGTTTTAAATTAAACATATTGAGTACACCTTCGTATAAAGGCAAGCAGTAGCGTTGAGCCAAATTACTATATGACCCTTCTAGCAAAGACAGTATGTCAACCAAATGTGTGATGAACTGTGGAACATAATAGGCTACAAATAAGAACCCTTGAACTGTCTTTCCTGATTCTTATTCTAAATGTATGAGTCGGATGCCACCACTCCGGTGCATAGAACCCAAAGGGGACTCCTCCATCACTAACATCATTTGACAGACATACACATATAGTATGCTGGTGTTGAGCTACTGTGAAGGACATGTACTGTGGGGTTTTGAATGGGCCGGTCTTTAAACCGTGTAATAATAAACAATGTATCCAGACTGTGTTGGTTAGTAACTAATTTGAGGCCTATTTGTTTATTCAACATTTTTTCTTTACTTTATTCCGTGCCTTTTTAAGGGCATAGTCTTAGTCAGTCGGCCCTGTAGTCAGTCGGCCCTGTATAAATAAAATAAATAACCACTAAATACATTTCAGTTTTATGAAACAGTCTAACCATCTGGCTTTTAAAAATAGACAGTGGGTATAGGTTCTAAGAAGAAAATACAATGTCGTTTGGTAAGTAATAATAATAGTTGTATATGGCATGGATGACGCAGGTGTGTTGAAGCATGGTGTGCAATGCAGCATCCAAATATGTTTGGTTCGCATTTCATTTGGGAAAAATATGTTTGTTAAATATATTATAAAATATGTGAATAGTAGTCTACACTGTATGGATTCACATCATAATAAGGTTTCAGAATATGCAGTGATAATTCAATTGAGAGACACAGAAAGTGAAAGACAGATACAGAGTGGTAAAATAAAGGGGGGGGGGGGGTGGTTTGAGCATGTAATTCCAAAAACGTTATTCTTTTGTATGCCACACTGATATGGGACTGAGGGAGAGTCTGCACTCCTTTTACACACGTTTCCATGGAAACCAGCCCACCAGCCAACCAGCTGCTTTAGGATTCCAGAGAAATTCCTCCATCCCCCCGCCACACGCATGCACACACAGACACACACACACACACGCACACACAGATTCTATAGATAGATTATACACTCTCCTGTTCTCTTCATTCTCATTAAATTGAAAGAACATTGGTAGCAACTAAGGTTAACAAATACACTTAAACCATGAAAAATATAACCACTATATGGGGACATACCTGACTTTGCACTACATTGAAGTTTCGACTTGCTACAGCTTACACATACATATATACATACATACATACACACAAACAGTGCACACAAGCATGCATAAACACACATTCTATCTCCCTTTGCCTCAAACACATAAACATACACACACTGTGCCCCAACTCATCGCCTCAGGGGTGATACTTAAAGTTGGACAAGGCTGTGGCCCGTTGAGTGCCAGAGTAAGGAGATAGACATGAGGGGAAATGAGTCAGCTATTTCAGAGAAAACTCACCACGACCTTTGAATTCTGGAAAACCACAACCGTATGCTTTACTAAGACTGCCTGTAAATATGGACAAATTGAACTGCTTGAAATGGGATAATGGGAAAACTATATGTGAAGCAATCAAAACGAATTAGGAAAATATCAGAAATACTAAGTGAATTGAACACGCACGCACACACGCACGCACGCACGCACGCACGTACGCACGCACACACACACACACACACACACTTACACACAAACAACTAGAGCATGATAATTGGAGTATGCTTTGCTTCAAACATCTGGGCTGAATACTCCTGTGGAAAACTACAATGTAACAGTATAAGACAGAACAATTGTATGAGGTATTAATGAGAATAGTTTACAGTCAAGGACAGATAAGGGTAAATATGATGGTTGGAGGGATGAAGGGGAAGGGGGGGGGGGGGCAGTTGAGGATGAATTTGAATGTCAGCTCTTAACAGATCACACTCACTAAGGCTGGGCTACAATTTCCCTGACACAGCGCTAGGGATTATTTGTTGTCAGTCTTGTGACCTTCCAGAAAACGGACTCAATAGAGTCCCATTCTCATGTTACAGACAGACCCAGCCCCTAGGGCCACTCCAACACTCAAATCTAATCCACACAACGTCCTTCATGTTGGCAGGATAAAATCTCTACGTAATAGTCATGCATTGTTAAATACTTTTTCACTTTTAATTCTTGAAGCTTTGTTAGATACTGTAGTTAAGAACCACATAGTAAAACAAATATTATAAAGAATTGGGGGCCCATTTTATATGAAACAGATATAGGAAAGAGGCATATTTCTTTCCTGAATGTTTTTCAAACCTTTTTACGTGGGATAATTAAGTGACAAATTCCATGGATCCCTGGCAAGTATGAATGAATGAATCGTGATAAAAATAAAATTCAATATCCTTTTTCTTTTCTTTCTTAAATTTGTTTCTGTATTTTCCTTCTAGCTATTTAAAGCAATATGTCACAAGACACTGAATGTGTATGATACTTTAGCAAATACTTGATGAGGGCTCGGTGTTCAATGGGTAGGGGTTAGGGCTAAACAATGATAAAACCGTGGATGTTCAGATTACAAACAAAGTATCTGGAATCCTCTCCAAAACATTGGACCCCTCAAAAGTAAACCAAAGAAACAATTCACAGTATCTTCCAAAAGAAGTCACAACATTTCCAATTTTTCTAAACACGTTCTGTACATAGTGTACTGCTGATAGTGGCCTACAAGCAAGTTGCTGCTTGAATTCCCCTTAGTTGTGGATTTCATGAGAATTTCATCAGGGTCTGGAAAGTACTTATAGAGTGTTGGTGTAAGGTTACAATGTGTTTGTCATTGGCAGTGCTCGTTTAAAAAGCTTACCCTACCCTTGTCACTATTTACTGTTGTCACATTGTAAGAGCCTTCTCAATCTCCCTCTCCATGTTACATTTCTGACCCTGATGGTCAAACACAAAAGCATGGTAAACTGTTTTCATCCCACATCACAGTATTGTTTGCCTCCCCCCCAAATTTTTTTCTTGATGACTTTGTTAGGATTACTTAAACTGTGCATCAATTCATGAAGAGACAATTGGAACATGATTAGTCCCACAACACACAATACATGGACCACGTACTGTTGGTTGCGAGAGTTAAAATATGTTTTCTATTGCATTCATTCTCCGTTAAGTGCACTAACGTAATTTTTTTCTCGTAATTTCATCCAGTCTCCTCATGTTAATATTAACAAATGCATTATCTTTGTGTGAGAGACAAGGGGAAAGCTAGATTAATTAACATCATTCTCTCTCTCCCGATCTAACTCACGTTCTCCCTCCATCCTGTTTTCCCCTCTCTCTCACTTTCAATTTCAGATGCCCCCTTCAGTAAGTGGAGGCATATGGAAATGGTAGCCGAGCAGATGGGAGGGAGTCCCACGGGCAGTACAAATGACTAATGAATAATGAACAATGGAGATGCAACTGTTCAGCTGGTACACAGAGGTGTGATGTTATAGATATGCACTCACTGTGACTTACTAAACCCTAATCAATTGTGAAGCATGTCTCAGCGATGAAATCACAAAAGCACTTCATCAATTTGCTGTGGTTGGATTGTCTATTAGCTTATCTAAAGCTCAAAGGTTGCATAATTCATCAGACAAGCCTAATTGAATGGTTAAACTGCTGCTTTGGGATTTAAATTAGTATGCCTTCTGACACAGTTTAGATCAACTGTATCAATATTTTAACACATAAACAGCTAAAAGTTGAGTTTTCACTATCCACAAAGAATCTTTCTTGAAAGCCTTTTATCTCTTAGGTTGTTTGAAATAGTTGTCACTAGATTTGACCATGCATTGTTAACTCATTTAGTTGTCCCTTGAAAACAAATCTTCTAAAACAAAGCCACTTCCTATTTGGTTAGTCTATCTGCCATTTGCAGGGCGTACTACTTTGACCTAGATTCTGAGTCTGCAACACAAGAGCTGTTGCGTACCAGAGCATATTTATCGTTAACCATACTGTACACCCAAATACTGTCACATGCAAACGTGCAAACTCAAACACACATGCACACACCATGCACACTTTCACTTTCCTTTATCCAGCTGTGCACTGTCACACACTGCACAGAAGGGGATTGTTCAAGGGGTGTATATGTGTATTTTCTTGTATATTTGCGTTTGTCAGGGGTTCTATCCAGGCAATTTCTATCGTAAATGAAACAAATTCATAAAGCTACTCCTACAGAATGTGGAAGGTTAACAAAGTCATTTTTGTTCTATCTCATTCTGACTTAATTCATATTTACCTCTCTGCAGTCATGACTTGTTCAGTCTGTATTCACATAAAACAGGGAAAAATCATGCAAAGCAGACATTTGATATCAGGTTGCCAGGCAACCATGTGAGGTAGCAGTTGAAGGGAGCCTCTTTTCAGAGTGACTCAATAGAAAGTGTCAGAGTTGGCGAGATGTATGCTATTAAATTAATTCAACTGTACCACGGAGTTGGCAAGGCAAGACACACATTCTGGTGAGAAATAGACCCCCAAATCTGATATTGCCGCTTGTGAATTACATTAGCAAGAAACTAAATGTAATTTAATAAACTTCGCTGCTGAATGCATGACTACCTCCGATTATAGTTCTACATAAAAGAGCTATTACAATGAATGCAGGTAATTGCTTTCGTGCTTCATAAACAGACACGGCCTCACTAATGGCTGTGAAGGATGTAGTATTGTACTGTCTGGCATGGCCGTGGAGAAATTCATTATGTGAGGATCAGCAGATAACCGTCTACAAGCCCAACCTCCTGACATGGACAAGCTTAATTAATCTCTCTGTTGTCAATGATCTGTTGAGGCTGCGTTTTGGATGCCCAATGTGTTAATGACAAAGTTACTTTGGGTTTTTGCTCCTTCGCCATCGCATGACACCTACTGAGTCAGAACCTATATACATGCCCAATGAAGCAAGCCTGAACAACACTAAAACTGCTTATATCTCTAACCGTCTGTCTTTCTAAACAATGTTGTAAATAAATAAAAAACTGAAGCACAATTGCTACATGCTTTGTAAGTGTAACACACGGAGTAGCAAAGATGGCAACCATCTGACTTGCTGTTCCAGCCAGCAGTGGCAGCAGCAACTGAGTTTGCCACAGCAAAGATGGTCGCCATCTGTGCGTCTGAAAAAGTACCACCAACACGACAAACATGATTACTGTTCTGTTGCTAGAAATAAAGCTACCAGGGTACCCGCAAACAAGCTGATATTGATCAAAAACAGTGTCTCTGCTCTCAGAACTTGCTAGGGGACTTGTTTGGCCTCAAACGCTTTCTTATGGAGCTGGTGGACAGTTTAGGTAGACATGTAGCCCCTGTGAGACTGTGGCATGTTTGCAATGACAGATACTTTATGACGGTATATCAGGAGCCAACACTTTTTATGAGACTTTTTTTCAGCATTACAGTACAGGCCTGCCCTTTTGCCCATACATATCTTAAAAGACTATTGTTTAAGATTTGGCAGGTTTAAGTCCTAGCTAGAAAACCCAGCAACCACAGTAACTGTAAGCACAGTGAAACAACCTGATTAGAAAAGGGGTTGTAGGGGGGTGGGCTCTTCTGTTACTTCCTCATTATGTTCTATAAAGTTCAAGATGCAAGGTCATCTGAGTGTCTTTAGTGAATTAATGCGAATCCCTTTGAGTATCGAGTTGAGTATTTGTGAACTATAAGGCCACATTTCAGGTCTTATCATAAAAAAATAGGCAGCTCAAGGATATTGGAATGAGAGAAATAAGAAAACGTAAAGCTAAAAACTACTCAGCCTGACTGTTCAAAACAGGGGTCCTAGTGTAACATTAGCTAGCTAAGGTTTTGCTAAGGAACCTATCCTCAAAGATTTGCTGTATAAATAACTGTTTGGTAATGTAAGTGAACAATTTGTAAAGGAAATTCCCAAGAATTTGCAATGTAAATAAGATGGAGCCCTTACATAATATTAATGAACCAGATACACATAAATATGTAAAAATGTATTTTGCTTATCAAAAATATCTGCAATGCATTTGCATAGATGGATACAAAATATATATACATGATTGTTTGACATGATTCTTTGCAAAGATCAAAATCTATAACATAATATAAACAAAACTAAGATCAAATAAATTAGTAGTTGATACTCAAAATTTAAAAAAACAACTGTACTTTATATCAGGCGTGCCGTAGTAACCCCTAAAATATGTACGTTTATACAACATAAAGATTGTACTGAATCCAATTTTCTACTTTGTTATGCCAACATCACTAAAAGTAAGTAAATTAAGAAACATTTCTTTAAATGCTTAATATAACTAAGACCAGATTGGAGCTTTTCAAAGCTAAATAGTAAATATTCGTCAATTGACAACTTTTCTACCGCTAATTAGACAAGAGATTTCTTAAATAAGGATTATAATAAATATTTCAAATATATTATATAATCTCATTAGGTAATTATATAAAAAATTTTCCACTATCATTTGATTATTATAATCAAATTAATATTATCAAAGCAACTTAAATAAAAAGGAATTAAAACAAAAAATACTTAAATTACCAGTAGTTTTTTTTTTTACCTTAAATGCAGTGCTGACTATAATTATGTAAAAAAAAAAAAAAAAATAAGAAACTGTCAAACAAATACTCAATTTCAAAATTCGAATTCTCTATATAAACTCTTCACAGATCTGTATTCCACGTGGAGTGACTGCTGTCTTGTGCTCTACTATTCACAGTTGATTTAAGTCTATCCTACCACCTAGCTTTTTTGGTATCTGATCCTCATGCCTCCACTCACAGTGGATTATGTGGCTACATAGATACTTCACAAGCTCCTTAGGTGTCACTTCCTTCATACTGTAACATCATTTCCCTTCGTCATGTCCTTATTCCTGGTAAGGGAAAAATCCAAGAAACAAAGATCCGCCATTTGGTAATCCAAACTGGTCATGTTAGTATTCCCATCTTGTTTGTTGAGGATCTTGTGGACTCTTCTTTCAGTAACATCATCATCTCCCTACCGATTAAATAGCATGGAAACCTGTCATGATGACTAGGCACCAAGTGACACTCCATGCTCCTCCTCGGAATGTGTGCGGGCCCCGGGTCAGTTGGCATACTGTTTGTAAAAGGCCACTTTGACCCTCTCAATCTGGTGGCACAGCTTGATGGCTGGCCCCAGCTTCAGGTCCATACACTCCTGAACCGTAGGCAGGGTCAGCAGTAGCAAGGCCTGCCCATCGATGTCCTACAGTGGGGGAGAGAGGAGGACAAGAGGCGGTTTGAGAAAAAGTCATTGATTGCATTTAGCCAAGGGCGGCGCGCGAGCGAGAGAGAGAGAGAGAGAGAGAGAGAGAGAGAGAGAGAGAGAGAGAGAGAGAGAGAGAGAGAGAGTGTCTGTGTGTCACAAAACCTGCTCCTGGAAGATGTTGGCCAGGGAGGCACAGTCGGTGGAGGTGATGAAGTGAACCACGTCGTCCACGCTCCACTCCAGGGGGTTCCTGTCCAGCACCAACTGACCCTCCTCTTCCACGCACTCCACCTGCAGCACACACACACACACACACACACACACACACACACACACACACACACTTAGTCAAATGTGGGTCACGGGTGTGCACAGTGTGTAGTCCACAGCATACATATCACCCGGATTATTTGTGTGTGTGTGTGTGTGTGTGTGTGTGTGTTGGTCCGACCTGCAGCTCCTGCCGGTTGGGGGGCTGGTATTTGTTGCTGTCCTGGTTGTAGGCCGACAGAGAGCGGGTGGACCTCCGTCTGCTCTCAGGCCCCTCCAGGCTGCCCGTGGCTGCGCCCGAGTACGTGGCCCGGCGCAGGGTGGCGGCGCGGCGCGGGCGGCTGCTGCTCCCCACCTCCACAGAGGACGTGTCTGTGTGGTCCTCGCGCACCTCGGAGCTGGTGCCTTCCTCGCTGCCCGACTGCAAGTCCATGTCTTCGTCGTAGTCCTCGTCACTGTCCTGCAGCAGGAAGAAAAACAGAGATAGAACAAAATGAACCATTCAGACAGAGAGAAAGAATGAAGCCAGTGGTAAAAAGGAGTGCTAGGTGTATCAGACCTGTGGGGATCCGGCCTGGGTGTAGTCCACGGTCGAGGAGCGCCGTTTCTTCTGGACAAAGATGGCCTTCCTCTTCTTCCGGCGGCGAGCGGGCTTGGCCAGCTCTCCCTCCCCCGCCTCCTCTCCTCCCAGTGGTTTGGGAAGCTTCCTCTTCTTCCCGTAGTAATAGGCTGCACACACCACCACAAGACCATCCACTTTACTACACACAGACAAACAGCCAGAGGGCTATCTCCACTCATACATAAACGACTGTAATAGGTATACTGACTGTATTTGGTCTTGGTCTGCACCGAGCAGTTCTCGGGACATGTGTCGGTGACCAGCAGGGGGCTGAAGAGGTTGGGGCAACACTGGAGCGTCAGACACACTTTGCGGCAGAAGTCTGGGATGTGCTCGGCCAGGCGCACGATGCGGATGGTGGAGCGGTAGGTCTTCCCTTTGTACCTGCGGGAGGAGAGGGACATGAGGCCGCCGCGTAAACAACTCTGGTGGATCTACGCTGGGCGCCTATACAACGCGTGGCTGCACTTGACAGACAAGCAGCCCAGTCTGAAGTTATTGTAGGCTCGCGCTAAAATCAGTCTGACAACTGTCGTTATGGCCTGAGTATGGAATCTTGGCTGGCCTAGGGGTTCTGTGGTGGTGTGCTCACTTGGCTTTGAGGGTCTCCTCGTGGCTGTCCCACTGCGGCCCCTCCACCTGCTGCAGCTCCCTCAGGACACGGCCCGGCTTGTAGGCCGCGTTGATCAGCATGCTCAGCACCTGAGGGGAAACCCACGGCACGTCACTTCCAGGTCAAAGCACCCGGAGGCCGACATGTCCTGAAAGGGGGCTACTGTGAAGGAGGGCTGTAGCGAATCACACACCAAAAATCAACCAGGTGACAAACATACGTTTAAAGGTGAGACCAAAACACAAACCACACATGTATACACACACACACACACACACACACACACACACACACACACACGCTCGCTATAAGGCCCCAGGAGAACGCGAGGCTGTCCTCACTGAGCTGTAGTGACAGTGGGAGTATGTGTAAACACACCTGATTGACAGGTCCTCACATTAAAACGAAGGTGCTGCCGAGAGACGGCAGGTGGTTAACAAGACACGTCTCCCCTCCCTCCCTCTTTCCATCCTCTCCCGCTGCCTTCATCCCTCTCTCTCCCTTCCTCCCTCCACTCAAACCCCCACTCCCCCAATCTTTGCACCCCCCCCCACCCCACCCCTCTAAGTGTGCCTCTTCTCTTTTGATTGGGCATACTCTGTTCCTCCTCTGCTGGGGGCTGCTGCTGCTGGTGCTTCTGATAAGGCCTGTGTGTGTGTGTGTGTGTGTGTGTGTGTGTGTGTGTGTGTGTGTGTGTGTTCGGCCTACCTCTTTGAGGACCAGCGTGCATTTCCCTGGTCCCACGGCCTGTGGCAGCTCAGCGATGCGTCCCTTGTTCAGGTAGGGCCCAGAGAAACACCGGTGGTTGATATAGATCTTGGAGCAGCAGTATCTGCCATTAGCTGAGCCTAAGGAAGGTGGGAGAACAGGTTTGATAATTACAAAGTAGCTCAACATCAAGAAATATTCAGTCATATAGTCTTAGCTAAACATTGATTGGCTGCATGTTTAAAGATGATATGCTTGTTCAACAATATGATGTACAGAATCATAATTTTAACAATTTTATCAGAATATCTCAAATGTAACTACACAATTCATGTATTCCCAGGTGAGGGCAGTCCCACTGGGAAGAACAGCCGCTATCATGTAGAATCCCCTCAGCCCGGAAAGGACATTACAGTCAAGACATAGTGGTGCAGTATGCTGCACCTCAGCCTCCCTACCATCCTCTGATCTCCACATCAGCCGGCAGGAGCACCGTCTCCTACCTGCCTGCCCGCCCGCCTGCCTGCCGCCCGCCTGCCTCCCGCCTGCCTGCCTGCCTGCCTGCCTCCCTGCTAACAGGCTCCACGGCTCAGGGTGTATGGCAATCAGACATATGATGAATATGCATGAGCAAGTGAGTGCTTTTAAAGAGAAACAGGAACTTGGAAGAAGGGCTGGTGGAGGACCCACACCCACTCTTCAGACAGGTTTAAACAAACAAATACTCACACACACACACGTAAAAAAACCCAGAACTGTTCCCCT
>JAVQIZ010069031.1:0-11936 GCA_036023535.2 Galaxias brevipinnis
CCCCCCCCTCGCTCTCTCTCACTGATCCATGCCCCACGATACTCAAAAGTATCTTTTGTGAGTCAGATCAAAGACTCCGGGGCTTAAATACAGCACACCCTGTGTTATTCAGATAGTCCATAAAGTTCAACCCTCTCACTTGGAGCTGAATGTCCGTCTCTGGCCCCCTTATTATCAGGTGAAGCCTTTTGCTTTTTAGCACCTTTGAGTCATAGTTTAGGTAATCTCTTCTGTCTATGTTTAAAAAGAAGTCAGAAGTCCTTGTGGTTTCTCCGTGTGAACATTGAACAGCCTTTTTTGTTTTGGTTGAAATGTTGTTTTGATTTTCTGTACGTTTATTGCATCCTAACTCTGTTCTTCGTATGAAAGGCATTGTGGTTGGCCATTCAGCATCGCACGCTGACAGCTGTGATCATTTCCAAACATAATCTACGACAGCAGTTTGACCATGAGCTAAACCTGGTCTCGTACGTTTCAAATCAAACAGTATTTGGCTTTGCTCTGTTACAATGAACAGACCAGGATTATCCTCTCCCTAAACCTAGTGGGATCACAGGGTCCATCAAATCACGGCCAATTTGTCCCTCACTCTCCCTCACTGATCTGCCTGAGTGGCTTTACCATCGGATGAGGACATGCTGGAATCATACATTCTTTTTTTTATTGCTTTTACCAGCATGAGTGAAATGGTCGCTCTCCGTCAGACAGGGTTAATGAAGACAGCTCATTCTGTGTGTTGTAAACTAACCCCTTCCAGTCTCATGTTCTGCAGTGTTCCTGGTCGTAAAACGGTTGTCCCTGTGTGACCTCTACAAACAGCTCTGGGGTGAGAGGGTGTGCTGGATGTGCTTTTCCTCCTGGTGGTTTCACTCAAAGTCGAATATCCATAACATGCACTCAGGTCTCCAAAACGGCCTCAAAGTGGAGTATGGATAGAATGCACTCAGGTCACCAAAACGGCCTCAAAGTGGAGTATGGATAGCATGCAACTCAGGTCACGGCCTCTCTCGTTTGTTAAGAAGTCTCCCTCACACTGCTTTTCCCAGTTTCTTCTTCTTATTATTTTATAAAGTAGATAGTGTGTTTGTTTGCGTGGTCTTCTGTCAAATATTGAGCTAGCAAAAGAGAAGAAGGGTAACCTAGCATAACACATGTGAGGGTTTTCCAAACGGGTTTGGATTAGTTTGATTTGGTTTCACTGTTTATCGGTTTTCATCATCACAAACAAATGATATGATGACAGACAAGGCATAACAGGATCCTTTTGTACACTTATGTTGTTATAAACATCAAAAATCAACAAATCCTTATGTTGTTATGCACATTCACATTGTTGATATTGTATTGTACTGTCTTAATTTGAGTGTAATGTGATGGATTATCTATTGGTTGGTTTCTTGGTGATTATACTACAACACAAACCTCCGGGGGGGTTTCATATTGCTACAAGACATCATCTGCACGTCTCTGTCCCATCGTCTCCCTCAACAGAACAGACTGTGTGAGCTTTTACATTCTCACAGATTTGGAAACAGAAATGCTCTTTCCAGGAGCTGGCGCTCGTGTTTTTGAGTGACGTTAATGAGGTGGAACATCTAGAGCCATAAAGTATTTGTTTATTCCAATTTAGGTTTAACTGTGAAGCCTGCATGCCAGTAGAAAGCATGGCACAAACACATCCAGCATAGAGGTCCTCTTTCAGCTGGAACACAGATGTAAACAAAGAAACGCTTAGATGACGCCACCTATACATTACCACTTTAACGCAGATGTCAATATTTAAAGTATCATAACAAAATTATTTGGCACGATCAAATTTTGTTTTGCAGGCATACAGTTTTTTTTTGCCAGGCAAACAGCTCAAGATCAAGTATCATTTAAAAGGAAGATTTTCATTTCATAAACAGTGCAAGCTGTTTTGGTGTAGGGAGCAATCAGAATCTTAATTTTTAATGACATGCATCTATTAAGTTTCATGTGTGTCCAGGATCACCCAACCCCTGCAAGGTGATGATGCTTGATTGACCCCTGAACCTCACCTCATGTGCGTGTGCGCATGCGTGCCTGTGTGCCTGTACCTATTTAAAAGCCCGAGGCAAAGTTTAGCTACTGCTCGCCCTGAGCCACAGCAGCCATGCCTGACACAGGACCACAGAGAGGCAGGGAGAGTCTAGATTAGTTTCTGTGTGAACGGAGCAAGTGGAGGGTTTTCAGCCAAGCCTTTTTCCATGAGTATTGTTCCTGTTTTAGATGAGAGGGGGAGGAGGAGGGAGGGAGAGAAGGAGAGAGGCAGTTTGTCCGACCCCTGTTTTAGACGGCTGTGGCTGTGAACGATGTGCCACGCTTTATGACAGCATCCACAGGGGATGGACTGAGAGAGCGCTGGCACAGGGCGCGCTGGGTTAATGCTCTGCATCACACATCCTATTTTAATGCCCTCCTGGCGATTCAGACACTCACGTGCTGACCCCTTAACCAAGCAACCCTTCATAATATTTAGCAGTGCCACTCCTGTGGTTTCGCATAGTAGATTGGGGCCTGATTTATATGTGGGTGTGTGTGTCTGTGTGTGTGTTGAGAGAAAAGAAAGTATGTAAAAGTTTATAAATGTACTTGTTTTGTGTGTGAGTGTGTGTGTGTGTGTGTGTGTGTGTGTGTGTGACTGAAAGAGAGAGGAGCAGAAACAGGGGCAGGATCAGATAAAAAAAGAAAACAAAAACAATAAGGCACAGATGGAAAAGTAGATACAAAAATAAAGAGATGAACTCCAGAAAAGGACCTAAAGAGAGAGAGAGGGTGAGAGAGAGAGACAGAGAGGGAGAGGGAGGCAGAGAGAGGCAGAGAGAGAGAGAGGGAGAGAGGGTGAGAGAGAGAGAGACAGAGAGGGAGAGGGAGAGGGAGAGAGTGGCAGAGAGAGGGTGAGAGAGAGGGAGAGGGAGAGAGGGGCAGAGAGAGGGAGAGAGAGAGAGAGAGAGAGTGAGTATGACATTGTGTGGTGTCCCTGCTCCGTGCCTGTCGTACGTACGCGGGGCTTTGGCCATGTGGCAGGCGCCGGGCAGACTCCTTGGCACCGGGCCAGTGTTTGTCCTCTGGGTGTCCTGGTGACCAGAGCCACTGGCCCGTCGGTGTGTGTGTGTGTGTGTGTGTGTGTGTGTGTGTGTGCACCACCGGCCTCCAGCGGGAGGAGGAGGAGGAGGGGGCCCAGATGACCGACTCTGGACCAGGGGAACAGAACTGAAACCGGGCACACCTAAAATGGCCGACTCACTCAACACTAGCCCCGTCGTCGAGGGCAACGCCACAGAAACAAGCCCCGTGATCTTTGCTTGAACGACGGAACCGAAAAAAGCCAGAGACACTACTTACTGTCTGCAGACGGGAAGAGTTGGATTCAAAATGAACACGTTGGTTCTGCTCATTCCAACGTGCACTCTGGAGGCCAGCGAGCGGCCAATGCTTCCCCCAGATGTGGGAGGAGGTCTGTGGGTGTGAGGACGGGGGGACGGGGGCGGGGGCCAGGGGGGCCCAGCAGGTCCAAACCCTCCCTCCACCTCTGCTTCACTCTAAAGCCAGCCGGCCACCTTAGCTCCCTCTCTCCACCTCTGCTTCACTCTAAAGCCAGCCGGCCACCTTAGCTCCCTCTCTCCCCGTCACGTCTTCCCCCTCAAACCCATCCCAATCCTCCGGAGCGACAGCAGCTACAGCCACCGGGAGAAACGTTAAAAGAAATGGCCTCCTCTAATGCTGCAACTGCTGCTAGCCCCCGGAAAGGACATCAAATAGAAAAAGTTTGGGTAAAAATGGCCAAGACATAAAAAAGCAGAAGTGAAACTTTCCAGACACAGAAAAAATAAAGAAATTCCAATGGACTTGGAGAACACACGTCCATTTCCTGTTGGATGCCACCTCGCTTTAATCTGGAGCTGAGGTATAAATTCATAGGATACTATAAACCAACCTTACAATGGGGCCGGGGACATGCCCTAACCTTTTGGGCTGGAGGTTTTCCTGTATTTGGTAAAGGGCAGGAGGTGGACGGGCGAGGCTGGGGCAGACGCCTCTATTCACACACTGCTTGGCCCTGTGGCAGTGCTGTGGCATTCTGCCCGCCACGGAGATAAAGAGCCAGGCGCGGCCATCCTGACAGGCAGCTCCCGGTGAACAAAAGGCTGGGTGGAGGTGTCAGGATCCCCCCCCTCACTCATCACTCACAGCCCCGCTTTCTCCACGCCACTCTCCTCCTCTGCCGCAGCCACACACACGCACACGCACACGCACACACAGCCTCCCCACCTGAGCGCACCTGCTGGCTAAGACAGAGTCGGAGCTAAGGAATGACGGGGTTAAAAGAGAGAGCAGGGAATTTGAATGTTATGGTTTTTTTTGTTTAGTCTGAGATTATGATCACAACATTCAGGTGGGAAACTTCGCTAGGTCTGCTTCAAAACACCTTTCAAACCCTTTCAAAATACCTGCAGGCTTGTAATAAAAATATTTACATATAGCTAATTAACCCCCCCCTCAAAAAATATATGCAATGTCAAATACTTGTGTCCACTATTACAAAAACAGATTAGGAGTATATTCATTCAAAGGAAATTGAACAAATACTTAAATTAATGTCTTAAAAAACAAAAATGAATGTAGAAACTAGCTCATAAACACTGAACAGCCTGTCAAACAGCCTGTCAAACAGCCTGTCAAACAGCCTGTCAAAGCATTTTAAAGACCCACAAAGCATTTTAATAAAGTACCACAAGGTCTACAGACTGGACTGACAAGTGAGTGACCACCCAGGCCCGACCCTGTCACTTTATTGCTGGGGTGGGCCCCAGGGGTCACCAGTAGAATGCTGCCGTGACGACCATAAAAAGAGCCTGCCACACAAGCGCCCGTCTCCCTTGGCGACACAATAGAGGCGGGATCACGCGCTGAGGGGCCGGGCAGCGACTAGACGAGTGGCTAACAAGACGGGGCCTTGATCCTGGAGCGAGGCAGCTGACTGGCCATGTAAGGCTGACAGACTGATGGCATCTCACTAATGGAGAGAGATCCACGGCTTACACAAATGGGGAGTCCTCACATAGCCCCACAGTGTCAGCGGGGTTATCCTGTTACCCCATAGGGCAGTGGGAAGGCCTTTTACACCGTGCTGGAAACAGAGCCAGCCATCATTTTGCACCTGCTGGTCAATCATGGTGTGCAAATGCACTAGGAGTAATGGAATTTTCCTCACAATGGAGCTATACAAGAAAAAAAAAGAACTATACAAGAAACATCGACTATGCTTGTAAAATAATAAACGTGTTTAGTTACTATATTTAGGATAGTTATTTATTTCCGCCCTCATACTAAGCCAACCGAATGGCCTGTCGGCGAAATGTAAAACAGTGCTTGCTCATCTCCATGAAAAAGGTCTCCTGATGTTACAAAAAAAATCCCAATTCTTCTCTGGAAGGTGTGCAACTCTTCGCCTGCTCAATTACCGTCCTAAATAACGAGCAAGCTACGCGAAAACGGTGTGCGTGACTCGCGCTGACGATCTAACATCACGAGGACACAGCCACGGTTGTTCCTCTGCAGCTGTCGACGGTTAAGCCCTTAATTGAGAGGAGGACGGGCCACATCACGCTCCGACGCACGGCGTTTCAGGATCACAAGCTTCATTGAGAAAGAGGAAAGAGAACGGAGCTAGGCAGACTGAAAGGCTCCCTCTCTGGGAAATGTAAGGAAGCAAATGGACTGTTTCCAAACAGGCGGCAGGGTTGAATGGGCCCTGTTCACAGGCATCACAGGGGAAACTGTGATTAGCACCCATTCAAATGATAATGTCACCCTAACAGCCGGGGGGCCTTTTTTCTGCTCTGTGTAGTCAAGGCGACGGCATCAATGGCGCAGGATGGAACAGAGAGATGGCAATTTGTTGTCAGTAATATTATTATGATTAGGCCGCATTGCCTCTTTTACGCACAACATGAAGGCAGTCGCTGGCTTCTCTGCTGTGGAAATAAGTGGAGGAGATTAATGGCAAGAAGAGAGGAATGGGAGTTGTTGTGTTGTCTAATATCGCATTAGACCGAGGTCATTAGGCAGAAAAGATAACCTTTGAACCCAAGCTACAATGTACGCAATCAGACCACAGTGTACACAAACCTCCTATTGTAAGATTGATGCTCACTTCCTGAGGATCTGTATTAAAGAATCACGACAAACGTCCGTATTAAATTATTCATTTAGCTTAGTAATTGTGGAAATAAATGGTTTCCTTTTGGAATGTCCCTCTTAATGTGCTGCGAAGGCCTGGTGGTTTTACTGCGGAAATCGTTTGACTAAACATCCTCTGTAAAAGTAGCAAGGAATCCTAACTCAACCATGACCGTCAGAAATTCCTGATTTTCATTGGGATGACACGGCCACTGCATAAAATTCCACACGTAATCCATTTCCAGAGTGGGTCATACTCATCCACATATTTTATTACTAAGAGATTCAAATCTTCAGTGCATGCGTGGAAATGAGGCGAGTGAGAAAAATGTCTCTGAAACATTGGACACAAGTTAGTGAACTTCATGGTACCCCTGTAGACCCTGTCCCACGCAAAAACCACCAACGGAATGAGAGGTCCGATACTTTTCTGTGTGCGTGTGCGCTTACAACCAGCAGTGAGTATTTCTAGATGGATTAAGGCTTGCTGTGGAAAGCTGTGTTCTTTTGTGATTTCGTTTTACGTCATGCACCATGAAAACAGACAGGAGGGAAATGAGTTGTCAGCTCTGGGGTCCTCGCTTATAATCAAACAGCTTCACAACAAACCGGGAATTATCAGAAGACGACAATCAGACCAAACACAGCGTCTAGTACGAACACCCTCCCCCCCCCCCACCACCTCCTTCACCACATGCATCAATCAGCCGTCGTGATGGAATCCACCATGCTTCAGTGGTTTAAGAAGAAGGGCGTTGCCTTCTTCTGTTCATTTAGTTTGCTTATCACATTGACAGAAGAATCACAAAGAGAGCTGAGGAATGAAAAGGTCCCTGTATGCCAGGTGTTTTTGTCATCTTTAAATGGAGTATTTCCTGGGTGAGACATCAACGAAGTGGTAGATAAAATCGTTGGACACTGAGGAGTGAGAGGAGAGCGATGAAACAGAAACCCTATGACGGCCATAATGAAAGGGCTGTTCATACCCAGACACAACATCTGGACATGTTGGCTACAATAACACTAGTCAAAACATCATCAGGCCACATAGCCCCTTTTCATAAGGATGGGACAATACACAGATAGCTTTCTGTGGGCCTGTGTACTGGAACGGCAGGGAGGAGGGAGCCCCCAGTCCCTAACAGGCTGACGAAGGGGCCGTCACCCTCTCTCACGTTTAATGGCACCCATAAGAAAAGAAGAAAAGTGAGAGACGGGGGGGGGTGGCATGCCGCTGCCTGTAATAATAGCCTTTGCAGCATCCCCATCGGTTTGCTCCTGAAGTCCCCAATCAGAAGGCGAGTGCCAGCGCCCGTTCAGATATCTGACAACACAACGATGATGATGATGATGATGATGATGATGATGATGGCTGTGTTTAGCCTCTCTCGGCCAGAAGAGACCCTCCGCCTGGGTTCAAGGGCACACACAGAGAAACCCGCTGGTAGCGTTCTTCACATAACGGCCCATTCAACAGCGTCAAACTCCCAAACAAATCTCTGCAGATAGGGCGGATGATCTGACGTGTTTAAACTGACGCGTGGACCGTTAAGAAACATCCCCTGCCACGCAGTGAGCGCCTGTTCCTGCTGCGCCCCCCTGCTCCTCGGGAGTCCGTTAACGGCACCAGAACACATCAGGTGCTACGGCGCTCCGCCTGGTCTCATCAGCACCCCCCCCCCCGGGCGGGCGCTTGCCTCTGCAGCGGGAAACGTCCCCCGCCATCCCTGCAGTAACGCAGCGGCACAATGGCTTGGTGACTCTCGCTGTGTTATTGTATTATGGCAGCCAGCGACCTTGCTGACTAGAACCAGCTAAGGGCACTCAGGGGTTGTTGAGGGTGAGAGAGGCGCCGCAGAGGGGGGGGGGTCCCCGACTCCTAGAGCAATAGATGGAGGGCTCCACTTACAGGAACATACTCCCATTTGTGAAAGGGAAGCTGAGAGAGGGTTACATAAGGGCCACAGTCGCTCTCATACCTCCAGGCCTAATGGGGGGGCTAACAGCAATCTTCACACACCCACCATTAAGTAGACAAGGGAAGGCTAACGCAGGCCAAACGACTTGGGTCTTTCTCCAGTCCTAGTCAGAGAGGTAAAGGGACGGAAGAGAGAAGAAGAGAGTGAGGGGCAGAGAGAGGGGGACAGAGAGATAGAGGAAGAGGGAGAGAGAGAGTCAAAAAGACAGAGAGAAGGCAGAGCGAAGGCAGAGAGAGGGCAGCGAGAGAGAGACAGAGAGAGGCAGAAAGAAGGCAGAGAGAGAGAGAGAGACAGAGAGGAGCAGAGAGAAGGCAGAGAGAGAGAGAGACAGAGAGAGACAGAGAGGAGCAGAGAGAAGGCAGAGAGAGAGAGAGACAGAGAGAGAGAGAGAGAGAGAGAGACAGAGAGAAGGCAGAGAGAGAGAGAGAGGCAGAAAGAGAAGGCAGAGAGAGAGACAGAAAGAGAGAGAAGGCCCCCTTCCCCTTTCACCCCGGCCTGCCCTGCAGTCCTCCTCCTCTTGCTGCTATATTTACCCCTTCTACTCATCCCAGCAGCACATCACGTTGGGATTCTGTTACCCCCCACGCGGGCCCGGCATACACATGGCCAGCTATGTGAAAGCTGCTCTCCAGCCCGTCCCCCAGCCTTCTCTGCGTACCAGCCTGCCAGCATGACTACATCCACCACCACTAACGCCATCCTGCACCCATGCTGCACCTACTCACATGCACCCTCTCACCCTCTCACCCTCTCCCTCTCTCCCTCCCGTCTTTATTTTCCTCTACTCATCTTCTTCATTTCATCTTCTTCTACGTCTTTTCCTCAACCTGTCTCTGAAACGTACTCTTTCTCTTTCCTGCTTTCTTTCACGGTCTCTTTTCCCTCTCTCTTGCTCTCTCGTTCTCTCTCTCTCTCTTGCTCTCTCGTTCTCTCTCTCTATCTATCTATAACTGCCCTCTTCTTGGGGGTGGTGTTCCAGGGACTGAGAGTAATGACGGGCTAGCAGAGAGGACAGAGCGAGAGCGCTCCAAATGAGGATCAATATGTGGGAGCAGAGAAGGATGGAGGGATGGAGGGATGGCTCACCGCTCCCGTTATGGCCTTTCAGAGAGAGAATGACGGAGGGAGGCGATGGAGGGAGGGGATGGATGGATGGGGGAGTGCTAAAGGAATTCCACTCCTGCCAGATCAGATGTAACCGATCACATGAGCTTTGATTGCTCCCTCCCTCCCTCCCTCCCTCCCTCTCTCTCTCTCTCTCTCTCTTTTACCATGTGTGTTTTTCCACACTACAGTGAAGGGTCTTGCAGTTATTGAGTTCATCTGAACCACAAAATGAGAGGGTTCTGATTGGCTGACTGGGTGGTGGGTTGTTGAATGGTTGGTTCGCTGACAGTGATTGAACAACTAGCTGGCTGAAGTGATTGCTCCACCGTTGGAGTGGCTGATTGGTGACTGACCCGCCTGCTTAATTGCAGGGTGACTTAAAGAATTGACTGGCCGGTCGGTTAACTAACTGACAAGACTCTGACAGACTGGCCGGGCTGACAGGCTGGCCAAATCAATCTCTGAGAGCGGCTGACGGGCCAAATAGCCACTACTAACTGACCGAGTGTCTTGACAGACATGGCCGACTGAATGAGTTTTGTAGGGCCCGAGGGTGCTGATCCATCACAGAGACCATAAGTTCTCTCCTAACCTTGTGTGAGACTGCTGGGTCGCCGCGGAGACGGAAATAGAGTGACACGCGTCTCTCACGCAGCCACAGAGGCATCCTGTTCCTTTTGAAGAGCAGAGAGCCCACCCCGCCTCCCTCTGAAACGGGGAATACACAAGGGTGAACCAATGACTTCTGAAGTGAAGCTTATGTAAATGGCATAAACAGGAAGAATGCTTAGCACTGAACACGGCACAGAGAGAAGAACAAGCAGAAGACAGCTAGAGAGAACGACAGATCAAAGGCTCCTGAGACAGAGAGAGGTGAGAAAGGAGACAGATTGGTTTAAAAGCACTTAAAAAGACCTAGCGATGAGACGCCATCACCGACATGTTTCATACATAGCATTACATAAACCGTTTAGCAAACATCAGACGCGGAGTTTAAAAGGAAACCAGCACACAAGCTCTCCAAAGTAATTCGAACGTTGACCACTCGTTTCACACGTTCCGTCCCAGGGTCACACTGACCTCTAGTGGCCGTGTCGAGAACTGCTGCTGTGCAAGAGCGATCGTGCTGCGCTAACTGCAATTCTTATATGACCATTGATTTTTGAGCCCCGGGATGCCAATTCAATTGCCTCTCGGAGGGTGGCATTAATAAAGGGCCGCGGAGGAGCGGTTGTGCGGCTACACTACTAAACTCCGCCGTGCAGTCTCGGCGGTCCCCTATCTCTCTTGAACCGAATAGGTTTCCATTATCCGCCATGGCCATGTGGACGAGCTACCTCTCCCTCTGCCTTTTTTCCAAGCCCACAATGCTTGACAAGATTTTCCATTTGGGCCTTATTGATTTCGCAAGTGAGATCTTCCCAAAAGATCTATATGAATGTACGTACACCCACTTCAGCGTGTATAGGTGGGCTTTATATTTCTTGGTGTGCAGCTGTGTGAAGCACATTACCCGGAGATATTGGACCTCAGCACAAGTACTGATTACAAGTACTAACACAGTAAGATAGCATCTTGTAATCGACTTCTTTTGCGGTGTTATTTGTTCAGAAATAATAATAAAAATGATTGCAAGATTTCATTGCTACTGTGGTGTTACAATAACATCAAAAGGCAAACGGCCAATTACAAGGATATAATTTACTCGCTCATATCTTTTTATGAACCTAAAGATGATAAGGAAGTTAAAGAATCAATAGAGAGGCAGGTGTGCAATTTTACGTTACAGTTTCATATGTCGCTCAATCGCCACTAGATGGCACTCATCCCAAGGAAAAACATCCAGATTAAGTTTGCCTAACAATTTCTTTAAGGAACGATGTAGTTTGGTCCTCTATAGATTCAAGGTAGCAATGTATATGCTAAGAAGACAGTAACATAGAGTATCATTCAAATGAGGTACAATCTAGTCAATAACTCATTCCAAAATGACCTTTAAAAAAATATATATGTTGGAAATGGAATACAATTCAAAACATCCACACACAAAAAATAAAAACCACAGATTGCCAAAATATAACATAAATTCTTTCACCGTCAAAACTTTATTTTAGAATATTCTACAACTGCAGGAAACCATTCCTCTTCCCTGACATGCCCTAAAGCTCTAGATGAAAGAAAGCCGTTTCTCTATCCTTTCTCCACTAATAAAAACACAAGTCTGTGGCCCAAGCGGATGAGTCTTCAGACAAGGTGGGTCCTGTTACACCGGCACGGTGTGTAACAAGAGAACCTCTCATCACCGCCTTTGATGAGGGTTTCCTGAAACAGCAAAAACGTTGAGTTCGCCCTGTCGGGACGAATCAAGTCAGTGATGCGCTTTGAAGCAGCAATGATCTGCCAGAGACAGTCAGCACATGTCAGGCTGGGACAGACCACGCTAGTCTTATAGGAACAGACAGTACTTGGTCCTGTAGGACGAGCTATAGCTAATGAGGGGAAGTAGGGACTTAATGTTTTCAGGGCTCACTATCGACACAGCAGTCTAGGCAGAAAAGATGCTCCTGAGAATATCCCCTCAGACGTGGAGGCAGAGCATTACTTCTACTGTTATCGAGAGAATGAGGAAAGGCAGTGTGATAATGG
>JAVQIZ010069060.1:0-13959 GCA_036023535.2 Galaxias brevipinnis
AGATAATGACAAAACGATGTGGAGCGACATGCAGCAGGTAAAGAAAGAGAAGCGCATCAAGTGAGGGAATCAAAATGCAATGAATAATTGCATGCAAACGGGGAAATGGAGGAGCGACTCTGGATCAATGGGACAGAGTAGGAGACACTCGGTGGGGTTGTTCGTCTTGTCACTGGAGACGGGGGGGGGGGGGGATCAACCAATGTTTACTCAATCCCTCCCATGAAAACGTAGGACGGATGAAGGCTTTCGAACTAAAAGCTCAGCAGTATTCTTTGAAAATGTCTATCGACTCGGAGGTGTGTGTGTATGTTTGTTTTTAAAGACAATCGCACAAAAACAAATTAATTAATCCCCAACTAAATGAATACTGCACTTTAGTATTGGAAGGAATGAGTGGTAAAAAAATAACAAAGTTGTGTATCAAGTGACTTTATTGTAAGCATCAGCAAAATATTGAGTGTTTATGAAGTTAAAGAGGGTTGGTGACCGATTTGGTAAAGGTACAGTAGGTATTGTATCAATTGGGAAATAATTATCTTTGCAGGGGATTTCATTTTCCATGCAGCGAAAGGGCAAACGCTGTGGAAGGGAAGTCATGCGCTGCCATTCCAAACGACTGATTGCATGAGTATCTGTTGATCCTGTTGGATAAATGCACTGCGAATGTGCTGCGTAGGGAAAGACAACTAGTCATCCGGATAGCCTGATTTGATCAAGTACATAATGGATTGGACGCTCTCCAATGAACCCGCGGCCCACCCAACACTGCGGCCGGTGATCAGTATGCATCTGCACTGCAGCAAGTCCACGGTTACCCTGAGCGGGCAGCTCGCGGTGCAACATCTGCGCCGCACGCTCCGCTCCTCAGCCAAACAGTCGGCAGCGAAAAGACAGCAAGACACCAGATCAAACGGCATTGGGAGAACGAGGCTAATTAAGTGTTCGCAACCTCCGCGGTGTTTCATCTAAATGTTGTTATTTGTTGTTGTTCCACGTTCCCCCCCCTGTTTGGAGTGCGTCGTGACAGAATGACGGTTTCCCCCCCCGTCGAGTCGGGTTGCAGCGTGCGGTGCCCCCCCAGCCCGGGAAGCGGAGGAACCCGCGCGCCGTACAAGCTGCCGATGGAAGCCGCAAGTCTTTGATACGGGTCCCTGTGGGCACTGTCAGCTGCAGTGCTAGGAGGGGGGGGGGGTTGTATGAATCCCCAACAGAAGGCTGGGAGTTGCCGGGTCAAAGCTACAGAGTGGAGCGCCACCCGCTGAATACATTTACAATACGGCCCGCTTTGATATTCAGATCAGACAGCGCTCTTTGGGAGGGAGCCCTGGGTATTGCCGCTCACTGGAGTACATCCGTGGAAAGAAAATGCGTGTTGACTTGCAGGAGAACTAAACGGGCAGGAGCCCGTGGCATATCAACAACCGCACGCTCGCTTAGCTTATCGACTGCGCGCACGTAAATGTGCGAGGCACAAAGCCGTCGCCGCAAGATGGCTGGTTGTTTTGGCCCCCACTGTTTAATAGTGGAGAGCAGGATCCACTTGCAGCGGCGCGCTCAGGCGCCAATATCTTTGTTTGACCTCTTGTTTTGAGAAGGTCGTGGTCTTTTTCCAGCTGGCCTTTACCGTGCCTGGTCCGCCACCGAAATGTTTTAATTACCAGGAATCAACCCCCGTGAATACGAAACGTGGTCCCTCGGTCCCTGCAGTATCCTCATTACCGTCACATCCTTGCATGTTTTAGCTGCCGTGATGTTTTTCGAGTTGTCACTGGATGGAGTCGGATGTTTCTCCATCAGCAAGCCGCAGCAGTATCACAACAGTGTAACATAACAAAATATACCAGTTGTTGTTGCTCAAAAAAGTACTGTTCATCTAGAGGCGAACACTCGACCTCCCCCCCCCCACACACACACACACACACACCCCGCCCCTTGAGAGCCCTCGATCTAATTCCACCAGCCATGTTCCAGGCATGATCTAATCACTCGACAACACATACACCTATGCGCTCTTCGAGCCGCCTTTGCGTCAGGTTGAGTGGTAATTTCTCCTGCGTGGCGGCTCGGCCTTCTGCATACCGAGCAGCCCTGTCAGCTTACATATCAGTCATCACAGGGCCTGCCTCGCGTGTCTCCCGGCTCATTCTCCCTGCAGGGGCCCCAACCTCTCCCCCCCTCTGTGGGCAGGGCCGGCCCGGTGACAGGAGCTCTCTGCTCAGAGTGGGATCTTATTAGAACCCCCTCCAGGCACTCCATCACTGGACTCTGCACACTGACGGGGCCGTGCCATTCACACACAGTCAGTCACACACACACACGCACACACACACACACACACACAGGCAGGCAGGCTAGCTTCCTATGTGACTGACAGTTCTCTTCACGCACAGAGACACACACAGACACACACACACTGACAAAATACACAAAAGCACATTCCCATTTCCCTGGTTGGAAAAGAAAGCCATCTCAGTGCATCCAATGTACTCCAAGTCGTTTTTTTTTTTCTGCTTTACACATCTAAACACTCGCACATAAACCACACGCTGACCCACACCCACTCACACACACAACAAACCCTTCATAACCCCGTGGGTTCTCAGGGGCCCGTCGGCCGGCCAGCGCCTCTCCACACTCAAAAACGCGCCCGCTCACTCACTGCCTCGCCATTGGCCCTGACAGCTCCATTAAGAGAGAGGGAGGTGATTGCATTGGGCCTGCGCTCCCCCGACACGCACGGCTAAGCAGCCCGTGGCCGCCCTCCGGGCGGATGCTCCTCCGGCTCCGTTCCGCTGCCTTGCGTCAGCTCCGACACCAGGCTTTCATGTCGGCACGCCTCGCCGTTCGCCAGCGTCCGATGAGCTACCGGTCGTTAGCACACTGACTGTTTCCTCCTCCAAAAGCGGCTCTGACTGCTCCGCCTGTGACGTGCATACAATGCGATGCTTCCTCCTGGGGTTTGCGGCGCTTGGGCTGAATGCGACGTCGCATTTCGTTACCCTAATAACATGTGATTTGACAGCATAAAGATGAAAAAACTACATGTCAACCATGTTGGGTGTACCATCTTGTTTTGCATCACTAGAGAGCTTGGCAATATGCTGGACCACTATGATAGCGATGTCAAGGCGCAGGCAAGCTAACGTTGCCGCAGTGTTTCAATCCAAATGGACACTGACACGGCAATGCAGCGCGAGCCCCATGATCAGTACAGTGAGTATTTTAAGCTGCCAGCAAACTGAAACAAGTCATGCAAATAGGACAACTTCCAAGGGAGCCAACCAGCTAACGGTTGGAGGGGGCTTTTCATTCTAATCTGACTCAGGCAAGTGCCAAGACTGGGATTAAACCAAACGGGACGGATAAAGGTATCGTTGTCGTACACACACGTCTTATTCGCCGTGCCTCGGATCAGGTTTAGGGAGGAACACTATGAATAAACCATCTGGAGGTGTCGTCGGGTTGAACCAGAGGGCCCAATCCCCCGTGATAACCAATCAGGATCACGTAATCCAATCAGCCCCTTTTCCATCTCGACATTTCCCCCAAAACGGACGTTTCTCTTGCCTCGGATCCACGCCCGAGTGTGTGTCACCTGACCTTCCCGTCATTCGGAGAGACGTCCAAAGCGTTTTGGGGTCGGCAAAGCCCCGATCAAATAGCAAGCTGTTTTTTTTTCTTTCGCTCTCTCTCTCGGCACGACGTGATGAATCCCCACTGAGCGAGACAGTTGAAGAGGATAAATATCTTTGCACACAGTGGTGGACAGCCCGGCGGCCCGTCACTATCCATTATGCGGGATGTCAGCTGGAGCTCAGCGCGGCTAACCAGGACCGCCCTTTCTCCCGGCGCCAAGGTCAGCGCGGCACCGCGCGCTCCTGCCAAAGCGAGGGGAGCGCGTGCACGGACGGGGACGTCTCCTCCGCCAGCTCACCACAAAGGTGTGCGCGTCCGACAGCGCCGGATTCTTCTTCTCCTCCCTCCCTCCCTCCCCCCACCGCTTCTTCCCAACGTTTCCCACATTCTCTCCGGTTTGAACTTGGCACGTCTCTATTTTTTCTGTTCTCACCTCTCTCTCTCTCTTTTCTTTTTTTTTTTTTTTCTTTTCGAAAGCAATTAACTAGCCGCTCTAATCTCATCAGTCAGCCAGACAGTCAGAATAGACAGCCGTTGGAGTGTTTCATTCTTATCTCCCGCGCTCTCTTTCTCTCCGTCTCCCTCTGTCTTTCTCCCCTCTTCACTCCTCCATCTTCCTCAGGCTGGGGGGGCAGACGTGTTTAGTGACAGCGAGGCCTTGCCTTTTATCTCCACCCCTCTTTTCTCTCTGTCTCTCCCTGTCAGTGGACCCACAGAGTTGCTGACAACCCCACACCTCTGCCTACAGGCTGGACACTGCCTCTCCTCCTCCTCTCCTCGCCTCGCCTCGCCTCGCCTCGCCTCGCCTCGCCTCGCCTCGCCTCGCCTCGCCTCGCCTCTCCTCTCCTCTCCTCTCCTCGCCTCTCCTCGCCTCTCCTCTCCTCTCCTCCTCCTCTCCTCTCCTCTCCTCTCCTCTCCTCTCTTTCCTTCCTTCCTTCCTTCCTTCCATCCCGTTCCATCTTCTTTTCCTATTACAAAGGCAAAGCCAACTCTGCATAAACAGCTCTTGCCTTTATAGTCAATACCAGCCGGATTCAAGTATGGAGCCCTCTTCAGTGAGTCCTTCAGGGCCACTGTTTTGTTACGACTCATCTGTCCGCTTTAAGACTGGCAGCAGACGAGGGAGCCAGATGCAAATCTCTACTCCCAAGTGGTCATCCCATTAATATCAACAACATCGCATCTCCATATTAAAGTCCCGGGCTGGTATTGTGTGTTTGTCCTCGCCCATTCTTTCAAAGAGAAGCAGGCACAAAGCATGGTGGTGAAGCCTGTTAATATTCTAATGAGAGAGCTTATTCACTTTGCCAAAGCGCTGACAGAACCGTGCGGTGTCGCGCAGGCAGCCTCTGAAACGCCGATCTGTCAAGGGTTTTGTTTAGTTTGGTTTTTGTTTTTGTTGGGTTTTTAAAGCCTCGCGTCTCGTCGCAGTGTACACAGTCTCTGCGAATGCCTTTATGAAACATTGACATGATCTATTTTCTATCGTCCACATCATGTGCTGTGATGCGTGAAGAAGCCTCCCCTCTTGCCTGTGTAAATATATTGACAGGGGATTGAGTGTCAAGTACGCTTACCAAGAATGACGGATGCAATCCGCACCTCTGGTCACTGACGGAGAAATCCATATTTAATTCCACAATCTAAACAATATCCTCTTGACTGAAATTTACCTTGACAGTGTGATGAACCACATCCTTGTCCGCTTGATATCCCTGGGCAGAAATAGTACCACGGCCATTTTATGCAAGCGTTTAAACCAGGTTGGTGTTAGCGAACACACCCTTCTGTATTCCAGCTCCCTAATAGCTTCCCCTGAATTCTTCCCAACCAGCCTCTGCCAATTCTCCTTCCCTGTCGTTCTCCTCGCTCCCTTTTCTCCTCTTCTCCCTCTCTCCCATTCTCTCTCCGGGGCAGCGCTGGAGCAGGCTCTGCGCGTGTGATTTACTTTCTATTAGGGGATTAAAAATCAATTATGCAGGAAGCCATGCGTGGGCGTGATTATAGCCGCGCGTGACGGCGCCATTCATCACAGGGCCACTCATCTCTGCAGCCGCAAGTTACAAAACACAGCCGGGGCGGCCATCTTGGAACAGGAACTCTGGCCTCATCTGTGACCCGTGATGAAGGCAGTGTAAGGATATTTAGGCTAGGTGGGACGCATGGCCATGCTCAGAGAGAGCCGTTTAAGAGGATAACACAGCCACCTGTACGGTTAAAGTCACTAATATCCAGTTCCAGCCTGTTCCCGACTCTACAGTAAGCCCATTTGCACCTCGTCTGTGGTGCACGTTTTGAAAGTGGGGATGTTGAAAGACGAGATTGCTTTTCGTTCGCTTCTTTATTTGTTCAGAATCATTTGCCGGCGCTGTCCTTTTCGACGCGTGCAAACGATACACAATCACTCTGAAGCCCAATCCTTTTCTGGATCGGAACAGTCTCCTCTCTCTCTCTCACTCTCTCTCTCTCCGTCTCTCTGGCTCTGTCTATCCCTCTTTGTCTCACACATCCACCTACACACACACACGTACACACACACACACACTTCTGATGCCAGAGAGAGAGGCTCCGTACAGGAAAATGGTGCGTCTGTTTACTCTGAAAGGTTCAAAGACAATTTACCTGGATTAGAGAAGCCATCTGTGGCTGCCATCCTAGATTGCTTTGGGGGTGTCTCAATAAATACTGAGCAGGCGGTGTGAGAGGTGCGCTCGCTAAGACAGGGGCTTAACGCTCCTCTCCCCCCCGCCAATTACCTGGGGTACACACCTGTGACAGGGTGCCTGGCGCTCTCGGAGGTCCTCGGGGCCGTGCACTCCAAGGGGGTCTCGCACAGACCGGGTGTTCAGCCAGCCTTTCTGCAGGGACCTCGCTCATCGACCGAGCTTCACCGTCGCCATAACCCGGGCCAGTCTCGTCGACTGCAATGAGCGGGGTGCGTCGGAAAGAGGCGCGGCGCAGAATGTGCTAGCGTATATCCTGGTTAATTTAGCATATTCGTCCCCCATAATATGTATCCAGATGCTTTAACAGAGGACAAGGAGAGGACAACTTTGTAGATTTACTAGGCAGGCCTATCCATAAAACTAGAGGTAGTAAAGGACTTTAATAAATATAGATGTTTAAAGTGACAATCTTTTAGTGCCGCGGTAGAATCTGTAACCCTTTATGGGTCGTCAAGCAACGTTGATATAATGACGTTAGTATTGAACTACATTGAAGGATTGCTTTTCGTAACGGTCTCTGCCATAACACACTCTTAAGATGCTCACTAAGAAGATCGTCAACACGTGTGCATGTTCTGGTGAGCCCCTGGCAAAGCCATCGTCCAAACTCCCCCGACCAAATGCGGTCAACTTTCTGGCCCAGGAATGCAAATGCTCTGCTTTGTTCTTCCCAACCTCTAAATCTTTACATTTGACATGGTCAACATACTTCGGTAGAACAACATTTTGCCTTCAAATGAGTGTGTTCAGGACACCTTATATACCTTTAATTTGACCTTTAAACTAGTTTGAACAGCTCTTAAAAGCCTGCCGGTAGTTCTTTAAACATCCTTGTAGCTCTCCTCACCCATCGTTTGGGCGGTATTGTTTGTAAGACAAAGAGAAAGAGAAAGCATTGGCCTGCCCGTTGTACACTCTGGCTTTACGGCTTGTTTGGCGGAAACCTCAATAGCCATTACAGGTCCAACGGCCCTCAGGAAAGTGTGGGTCTCCCGTAAAGTAGCAACCTGCCTGAGGTGAGCCCATTGATTTAGAAAAAAGACCGCATCTGGTGGTTCCTTGGGGAGGAAAGTGCTGCGCTGTTAAAACACATCACTCCGTCTTCATCCCCTCCCCCATCCACCCTCCCCTCTCTATTTCTCCCTCTCTCTCTCTCTATATCGCCCTCTATCCGTCTCTCACTCTCTTCCTCTTCCTCCGTCTTTATTTTCTGTTAAGCGTTTATTTTCGGTAGGCTGAGCTCGGGTCATTGCTTACCGACACTGATTCCGAGCAAAGCAGGAGTTCATTAGGACTCCTCATTTGTAATTCGCCGAGTCATTAGATAATGTGTGGAATCTCGACTCATCAGAAAAAAAAGAAGCTAAATATGAAGCCGTTAGCCCAAGGAGGGGGGTTTCACAGCAGGGGGGGGTTCACCTGAGGAGCTGGGTGGTGGAGGAGCAGGATGGGGAGTCTTCATTAAGCCTTGACAAATACATGTTCTCCACCGTGTAGTGTGGGATTGGATTCCACCTCGCTCACAAGGCCAGAGGGAAAGTCGCTCCCGTCGAATACGATCCCCCATTTCGGAGATGAAATAGCACTGGACGGGAGCTGGCAGCGGAGGGAACGCCGTGCGTTCAGGAGATAAATCGCGCCGGCCATGATTAGAGTGGGGAAGCTCGGACCTGAGCAGCAGTATTCCTGATGATTTCCCCACCCCGCCGCAGACAGGAAGAAGAAAAGGCAACTTCGATTCGTTTCGCGGCATAATTGTCTTTTCTGCATAACAGCAATTCTAGATATCAAGCGGGGAGTGTTTGTGCATAGACCAACACCCACGACGCGCACACAATCGAACACACACACACACACACACACACACACACACATCGACGTATAATGGTTACAGTACAGGCTGTGTGTGTGGTGGGAATTTGAAGCAGGCAGTGCCGTGGAGGAGCTCATGCATCTCTGCCACAGACATACCTGGCTTTACGGGAGAGCCAGGGGATCCATAACCTGCTGAGGCCGCACATGCACATGGTTATGCACACACACACACACACACACACACGCACACGCACACCCACACGCACACACACACACACGCATGCACACACACACACAGACACAACCAGCAGCAGAGCCCAAGCACCCCGCGTTGAGTCTGATGCTGCAGAACTGTGAGTGGGAGTGCCTCTGTGTAAAGGTCATTACTCAAAACCAAATATGTTATCTGTGTTGTTGCTGCTAGGAGAGTGCTAGTTCCTCTGGATACAAAGGGACTTACTCCCTTACTCCAGTGTCTGTTGATGGTGCCAGGAAAGGCAGTGTGGCGTTGCACTGCAGTGGCATGCGCCACCACTAGAGGGTGCCCTTCTCTATCGGTGTCTGGTTGAATAAGATGTCAAGAGAGTACGTGGAAACATAGTCAAGGCTTAGGTGTGTGTGTGTGTGTGTGTGTGTGTGTGACATGTTCTTTTATGTCTGTTGAAATCTTTGCGTCAAAGACATTTAACTGAACTTCAAAAAGATAGGTTCAGGGTAAGTGTGTCAGGGCGCCTTGACACCACATCCACCTTGAAGCCGTTAGAGTTGCTATAGGGTTTGAAAGATTAATGTGCCACTCTGCAGTGTGTGTGTGTGTGTGTGTGTGTGTGTGTCGGGGCAGGCAGTTTGTTTCTCCGCGGTGTCGACAGTGTGGATGAGTCAGTATGCTTGCATCTGTGTCTCACACCCTCACACCATAGAGACGCCATCGCCTGCTCCCCTCCGACGGGACAAAATGAGGTCACACGCAGCCTGGCCCCTCAGGAGGGGACGGCAGCTGACCACAATTCACTCACACACACACACACACACACACACACAAGACAAACAATAAAGACATATTGTTGTTCGCACGTTCCTGCTAGCGTGTGTTTTGATGTTAACCTAAGAGAGAGTGTGACATCTGCTACTGGGCATGCACACAGGCGCACAGACATCAAAGTCAGAATGTGTTTTTTTGTTTGTTTTTTTGGGGGGCAAATAGGTAAACCCATCAAGGAATTTGTCTTGGTGTTAGAGCACAAGAACACAAATAAAATACAAATAAATGTAAAAAATCCCAATAAAACATGTAAACATGTGTTTTTCACAAAGACCAGTGTGCAATGTGCATAACAATTGTCCAGGGAGGGCAATATGCAGAGATAATAAAGATATACATTTCTTTTTTGAAACTCAAACCAAAAAGAGGTGTGTTAATGTAACGCTCAGGCCGACAGTCAGCTTAGAAGACTAAAGTGGAGGAAACACACATTTGTAAAGAGCGCACACAGTGTACAGACACAATAAAAACGACAGCAGACACCCTGCCCCGCGGAGAAGAGCCAGAGTTATTTGTTATCGTTTCAGCTCTCATTTCAATATTTTCAAACCTTCCCGGAGATTTATAAGTGCCGGGTGAAGGGGCATCCATCTTGAGCGGGCCTCTCGCCGGCCGCGGCCGGGCCAGTGTCACATGATGGATGCCTTCGCTGCCCCCCTGACACCCAGGGGCGGTCACAGGGGCCTCCGTCAAGCTTGGTTAACTCAGCACTCCCAGCCCCCCCCCCCAGCTATTAGCATATGAATACCCCCCACCCGCCTCCCCCCCAGTAATGCATATTCTACGTCCAGAGATATGGGATCTCAA
Organism: Galaxias brevipinnis; assembly: GCA_036023535.2. NCBI lineage: Eukaryota > Metazoa > Chordata > Actinopteri > Galaxiiformes > Galaxiidae > Galaxias > Galaxias brevipinnis. The sequence continues at coordinate 10,030 of JAVQIZ010069060.1, forward strand.
AACGGGGGCCTTTTCTAGGAAAAGGTGGGAAAGGAAAAAAAAGAAAAAGCCGGAGAGGGGCCGGAGAAGTTAGCAGCCGGTTTGGAGAAGACGTGTGTGTGTGTGGGGGGGGGCTCTGTCAGCGTGATGAAGCAGGAGCCTGGTAATGAACCCGAGGTTAAAGGTGACACTGGCGTTTACAGGTGGACCCCCCCCCCCTCCCATGCAGCAGGCGTCCCATGCTACAGGTGGATTATGCGGAACACCATCGGAAGGAGCCCAGGGGAAGGAGGGGAAGGACGGGGCGAGTGACAGGTAAGACTGACAGGTCGCCGCTGGGGGAACGTCGGCCGCAAAACCCCAACGACGGCGGAACGCGCGGAAAGTGAAGAGTCGCCAAAAAGATCAAAATGGAGAGACCAAGGAGGAAAAGTCACGGGGTCGCTCCGAGTTCACCCTCAGATCCCCTCTTCACACAACCCCTCTCCACCCCTCAGCCTCAGATGAAACGACAGCGAGCGACGCTGAATGGTTTTCCCTCCCCTGAAAGCGTCCTCGTCCATTGAGGACACAAGGACAAACTCTCCGCCTCTCCCCATTGTGTGCCTCCGTGGCGGCTTTCAAGAGCCAAGATGGCGTTCAAGTGGAGCGGGGGTTCCCACCCCTTCCATTCAGTTCCCACGCGACCTTGGCGGCGCGCGAGAAGACGCCCGCACCGCAGCTGCCCCCCTTGGAGCCCGATTTACCAGGTGAAAGCAAAACCCCTTACAAAAAAGGGCCCTACAGCTGAGCAGCGCAGCATGGGCAAGACAAAATACCCCTGCCTGCGCACTGCTGTCCACTACGGTTCAAGGCTTCGGTTGTCGGATTCCGTCTGATCCGAGCGTTCCCACATGCTTCCTTCCACAGATCCTTTGGTTGGGGACGGACCATGTTATGACTGGACATTCCGGCGCAGAGTGGCGGGGTCGGGCGCAGGGCGCGGTGGGGGGGACGCCGCGGCTGTCGGACACGCACATGCTGCTCCACATCAAGCACGCTCGCGACTTAATTGTGCTTGGCAGCCAGCGGGTTCTCCTCTGTCCACTGTGAGACCCGTGACCAGATCAACCTGGGTAGGGTCAGCTAAACGACGGATAACGCCTGCCCTGCTTAGGGTATTGTTACCATTAGACAGAGCACAAACCTGGGTAGGGTCAGCTAAGAGGAAGGATAATGCCTGCCCTGCTTAGGGTATTGTTACCATTAGACAGAGAACAAACCTGGGTAGGGCTAGCTAAAACAACGGATAACGCCTGCCCTGCTTAGGGTGTTGTTACCGTTAGACAGAGCACAGAGGAACCGTCTCGATGGGAAATGCTGTCAGAGAGCTGACCGTGTCCTTAGCCCAGATCCAGCTGTGGCACCACACTGACACCCTAGCACCACCCAGCTCTTCTCCTCCCTGGCAGCTTTAAGACCAGGCAAAACCCCAACCACACACCACCACCCATTGGCATCGCGTTTGAGTGTTGGATGGACTTCTTACAGTGACGTCGTGCCCTAACAACGTGGCACAGGTCTTTTGGGCACAGAACGAGACTCTGGTCCAACAACCTTATAATGACATTATTATCACCATCCAAGACCCAGGGGGACTCCTGAAAATGGCTGAGAAACCTGGAACCCGATGCCAGGCTGGGGAAGCTGGCAGACACTCAGGCTTTATCTCAAAGCTGTCAAGACCCGATGCCCAGCCTATAGATCATTGTGGAAAAGGCTATACCAAACAATGTGTTCAGTATCAATACTATAACCACAAATACCATGTGCTATGTATTTTTCTTTCGTCCATTAAATAGGAGTCGTCGTCCAGGAATGTGTGGCGCTGTGTTAGCCTTAACGCTGAATTTGCTGAAGCATCCGTAGCGCTGGTTGATTGGGCTGGATTGCGCGGAGATGGTCCATGGAGATCCTCTTGATGGAGCCGATAGGGGGGAGGCGATAAGAACGTCAGGGTGCCCCTGCCGTGATTAATGGGTTTGCGTTGCCGCTATCTTCACACGGAGCAGCCGGGCCCGTCTGTGAAATAGGCTTGAAAGCAGCCCACAAGTTTCCTCAGCAGTTTCCTCCGAGTTCTAATGGGGATATTTCACACGTAAAAAATACAAAAACGCCAGAACGGATATAATATCACGGCCTTTTTGGCTGGAGTAGCTTTTTGGAAAAGGTGAGAAAGGGAATTCAGGAGGGAGAAAGTTTTGACAAGGAGCCTGTATCCCCTGTGTAATGTATTCGGCCCCTATAAGAAAGAAAAGGAGATGGGGGGATCTGCATTTGCATTCACTAAGCTCTCCCCCACCTTGAGTTTTCAGTCACCCGATACGAGCGCTACCGTTCGTTGACCTTGCCTTTTTTTTTTTTGTTCCCAGCTAATTTATACAAATGTAAGCGTTTTCTCCCCCCCCTCCCCCCCCCCTCTATGCTGTGTCGCCGGGGATGCAGGAGCTTTTCAGGGTGGCTGAGGTCTTTGAATTTTCCCTCTCGCTCTCTCACACTCTCACCCTCTGGCTGAGGGAAAGAGGGATGAGAGGAGGGACTGGTAGAGAGAGAGAGAGAGAGAGAGATGAGGAGGGGGGGGTGCATCATCAAAAACTGAAATTAAAGATTTGCAGCGGTTCACTGGCTCTTTGCTTAAATTAGAGGCGTCCATGCATTTTGAAGACCAGTTTAATGAAAATGTACACACTGTGGCAAATGGCTTTGTAATGCTCTGGTAATAACATATTGGTGATGGATTGGTGAAAAAAACAACGTGCTGATGTGTTTTAGAGGGTAAACAGAGAGGGGTAAACATTTACAGAGGTAAATAGTCTGGATATGCGTCCCTCTCATCAAAGCTAATGCTCCACTGTGTAAATTTGCAGAAGTCTTTGTGGGTAATTGATTCGTGCAGCGGATAATAAGCTGTGTTTTGCGATAAGAGGATGGCTCGAGGACAATTTTGTTTGAGGAGGAATGACAATTTGAATTGAAGGATGTCGTGGGAAGGGCAAGCGTAAATTAATTATTGCAAAGAATGAGAGGTGGATCGAAATAATATATATATATATGACCGGACCCGTATGCATTTCTTTTCTGTTTGGCTTTAAATATGATTGAATCCAATTACTGGGACCCTCCTCTTTGACCACAGTGGTACTGTGCAGACTGTGAAGATGCCAGTGGAATATGAATTAGACGGGTCTCTGACAGGCTGAGGTTAATGATATGAGTGGGGAGCGGCCAGAAGGCTTGATGACTAAGTGCTCTCCCAATCAAATCCCAAACGGGCCCTACGCCGGCCGTCCTGAAAGGTCCGGCACGCAACGGTGCGGCACCGGCACCTCTCCACACAGCCAGCCTCCGATCTCCTGGAACAGACGTGGGCCTATTTTGGGAACGGAGCTTTTCTCCACACAACTTATCTCTTCTTCTACCCCCACCTCCCCGCTCCCTCCCTCTATCGGCTTGGCTCCCCGCCGGAGATTATTTCAAAATCACAATCCCCCAGGAAAAAAAACAGGAAGACAAAGGCTCATCGGAGCGGACATCAAGTTGAATGAGCGACGTCTCGGGAGCCTCTCTCCCATTCTTAGGCCCCTCTATTCACATTAGCACACACACACACACACACACACACACACACACACACACACACACACACACACACACACACTTACACACTTACACACACACTTACATGGGCGGGCGTCATTCTACTAAACAATAACAGGGAAGGGAGAGGATATTGTTTCCGGTGGTTTTAATTTGTTCCCAGCAGCTACAGGACACGCGATAAAGCGCCCGCTTAACACATCAGCGCGCCCCTCGCCGCTCGCTGCCTCGTCCCAGCCCGCTGCCTCGTCCTAGCCCGCTTTCTCCTTTACCCAGGCCTCTGGCATTTGCATTTATAGTGGGTCGCCGAGGGGG
>JAVQIZ010069108.1:0-39274 GCA_036023535.2 Galaxias brevipinnis
AGGAGGATCTGGAAAGCATTGCTGGGGATAGGGACGGATGGAATTCCCTGCTGGGCCTGCTGCCACCGCGACCCGGCCCCGGATAAGCGGCGGAAAATGGATGGATGGATGGATGGATGGAAAACAATGGATGTTTTGTATCTAAAAAAAGGTTTTAGTCCTTGCAAAGGTTTTAAATTACTATAATTTTTAATAATAATATAACAATAAAAAAATCTAAAGGAATGCACTTTTTCCAGGTACATTGATTATAAAAAAAACATTAAAAAACGGTGGCAAAGAATTCCCTTAAAAACATGTTATTACCTGTTACCTGATATCAAGTCAATATCTAATTGACAGAGTTTGGAACCATAGACAAATAAAAGAAAGCTGTTCAAACTGTTTTCAACAACCTAGTCCTCTGTTTAATGTTATGCTCACAGCTAAATGTACAGAGAAGCAGGGATCTGTAATTATGAAACCAGTCAAAGAACATTGCTGTGGTTCTCTGTCACCCCGAATGCTTGCTGTTTAAAATGGGCAGACATTTAGAGGTGGCATTGACACCACGACAGGCAGCAGTGCACAACTCTGTCCTGGCAAGATGTCCTGTCATGAGGGAAAATGTAAAGGCCCAGACGGTGACTGACTCACAATGAGTTAGGCTCCAAATACTCTCTCTTTTCACACTGAGAGAGAGAGAGAGAGAGAGAAAGTGGAAAGACCAAATTTAAAATGATGTGTATTGAATGGTTAAGAATAACAACGGCCAGCGTGGACAGAATGAACAAATGAAACTACAGCAGGCAAATGAGAGTGAGTCCAAATTGAGAGTGTCGCGTTGGCCATAAATTAAGTGAAAAATCCCCCCTGTAACTGGCCATTGTTTTGAAATTGGCACCAAAATCATCTCTTGGACCAGATATTTGGCGTCCAGCGATGTCCAGCTCATCCATCATTAGCCTCCTCTTGTTCCCCAAAAAACACGGACCTCCCAGCCCCCCCCCCCCCAAAGTCTCCTAACTCACTGGCCAACCCAGGATGTTAGAGGGATGGCTCCCGAGCAAATATGGTTCCCATTACCTCAGCTAAAGCAGCGGCTAAAAGCTCACACAGCTACAAACCTGCCCTAGGCCATCCATAAATACCGTTTCCTTGCTCCCGTCTTTTATGGTTTTTATGCCTTCTGTTATTATTCATGTGCCCCGGGGCTCAGCAGGTTAGGTGATTATGATCTAAAACCACCCAACGGGTTGAGTGTCGTGTAAGTGTTTAGACAGTGGGAAGTTCAAGTGCCGACCGAGGGCCAGAGTTATGGAGATATCCATCGCCCTGCTTTGTCACTCCCCGGCTCGGCTCGAAACAACCTGGACGCTGTGGGGTTTCAACAGGAAACTGAACCAGGCATTGAACTCTTCCAGCACGAGGTCTGCTCCACACTGGGCCTTGTGAGAAGGCAGTGATTAGGGTTCAACCGCAGTCCGTGCTGAGATTGTTGGCCCTCAGCTGGGGCTGTTATTTTTCCTCCTACAGGTGGCAACCTGATCCATGTGCCTTCGGCGTTCATTATTCATGACTCCATAATTATGAAGAGCCGTCCAGAAGGCCCATGGTGTGCTTATCAATCGATGACAGGGCTGTGAGTTCACATTCACACCCACACACACACACAAAACACACACACACACAGTCACTCAATCTCCTATCTCTACTCCAGAGACATATCTTCCATCAAAGTTGCAAACCTTTCAACATCGCTCTCTCCGAAGCATACTGCCTTGCAATCAATATTTTTCTCTCATGAAAAAAGTTAGAAATGCTTAGGATATTCTGTATTTATAGTTTTGTGTCTTCACCTGCATATGAAGAAGAAGGCTCATGTCACATGGGTGGTACTTTTTACCCCCCTCGGCCAAGAGATGCACTGCCATGCAAGATAAGGCAGGCCTCACCTTTGTCTTTATATCTAAATTGTTCTTAATTTACATCCAGCCAGACCACAAACTGCTCATCTGTTTTACTGGCTCGTGGTGCTTAGCCCACCTTGGAGAGGGTCCACAGTCACTCATTGTGCCGAAGGCATCTAGACTGGAATCCCCCGTTTCCGCTCTCCGTCTCCTTTGCAGGTCTGCAGGAGCCATCGGAGAGCGGTTGCATTCCTGCCTCTCGGTCCCGTTGTTCCTGATCACATCCAGGCACGATAGGGCTCCTTCTCCAAGCCTCTGTCTGTTTCCCTGGCCCACTGCACTGGGAGGCAGCCGAGGAGTGAGGGGAGAGGAGTTAATCGACTACAACTGTAGGACAGGGACCCGGGTGGTCAGAGTTTTGTCTGTGTTGATGGGTTGATGGCTTGGCATATGGTTTATGTTTCCATGTGTTGAATTACTATGGGAAGTGAAGAGTAATGATCTGCCACGCGCATTATGCGAGGCATTGTAACCAACACATGGATTTATTCGTTATCTGTCAACACATTTCTTGTCTGGATTATTGAATGTGGCTCAAAAGGCAAAGGCCAGTGGTAATGCGTAATCAATTGAGTAGCCGCCCGTTTTTTTTCAAATTCAGAGGGCTTTATAACGTGGAGCCCCAAACACACTTGTAGAGAATGTCTCTTCTACCTCGCAGCACGTGCCAGAAGTCACTGAAACGCGACCTCCCCCTCCCAATTCATAATAACATGCATCTCGCCTCCCTGCCCCTCGGCTGCCTCTTTTCACCACACAGATCTAAAAGTGTCTGCTCTGTCCATAAAATGAGACGGCAGGGGGCCCGTGCCATCCATCCTCCTATCAATATTCAATGAGGCAGAGCGGGGGAGAGAGAAGGAGGGAGACACAGAGAGAGTAAGGCTTGGAGGCGAGGAGGCACAAAGCCCAGTATGAAATAGGAAGCAGTGGACGACCAAAGGGGACCCTCGAGGAGTGTTAAGGCCTCTCCAGTCTGCCGCTGCAGAGGTCAGCCATTACTGCTGCAGCTGCTGGAGGCTGTCTAACTAGCAAACTAGCCCCGCGTTTCTCCTATGCACCACTTCTCCTGAGGAACATAGCATATGGGAGCTTCCTGCCCACAGCAGCCACCCTCCGTACTCCCGCCTATCCTCCACGTATCATACAGCAGGGCCCACCTGCTGTATGATACATAAACATGGTCTGGCCTCAGATCAGTCTGTCGGTCCGGCCAGCAAATGGTTTGTCTATCTGTTTGTCTGTCTGTTAGTCCGTTGGCCTATCTGTCTGTTTGTCGGTCTGAAAGGTGGATAATCTACTAGTATGACATGACGTGCGCAACAGTTCACTTTATATTCAGGCTGAGAGTGCATTAAAACCCTCAACGTTGACTTTATCCTTCAGTCGAAAAGGAAGACGTTCTGCCAGAAAGTCCCCTCTGCCAGAATCCCCTGGTTTCTCCCCTCAGACAGATGTCAAAACAAACCTTTCTTCAAAAAACACATGGACTGTCCATAAATTAAGGTTGGGCAGCTTACATGAGGAAGTTTTTCCCCCAGTTAATTCTAAGGATCCGTGCCATCATACCTAATGTGAGTCGGGAAACTGACAGGAACCATTCGCCTGGCCTGAACCACATTACAGCATCAGCAGCTCTCACAAAGTCTCCAGTTTCCATAGGATTTGGGAGAATAAGAAGGCGCAGCAAGACATGGACCTCCATCGGGGCTCTACGTGTAGTCAGATCAGCTTTGGGCTTTTGCCACTGATAGTTGGGGTGATGATTAAGGAACAGCAAGCTGATCCCAGAGCTGTCCAGGGGGACATCACCTCAAAGGAGTCCATGCAGACTACGGACCCGTCGAGCAATGCATCCCCTGACCACTTCACAGTGCTGCGTCAGACGGCTCTGTGAGAGTGGGAGTCTTTGTGGCCTTCAGGCCAGTAAGTCAATCCTCCATCTGGAAAAGTGAGTTTTCAGACACAAAGGATACACGGAGAGAAACCCAGCATGTAGTCGGACTATTTACAACATACAGATAGACTAGAACACAATGGTAGACTTCAGGATTGGGTCCCTCTGGGAACATTCAAGGATATTAAAAAAGGACTGGAAGAAATATCGATTTTAAATTGTGAATGCCTGAATTTCTGTTATCTGTCGTAATGGTTTTGTTCTGCTGCTGCTGTTCCAGGTCTCTCTTGAAAAATAGATTAGATTATCTCAATGTGACTACCTGGTTAAATGAAGGTTTATTATTATTATGATTATGATTATGATTATGATTATTATTATTGTTATTATTATCATTATTATGATTATTGTTATTATTATTATTATCAATAACAATAATAATTATAATAATTATAATAATCATAATAATAATCCTAATAATCATAATAATCATAATAATCATAATCATAATAATAGTAATAATATACTGTGCATGTGACATACAATATTGCATTACTGATAACATTTTAACATTTAATTTGGCCATATAGCACTAAAACATACATTATCGCAACGTTTTTTGTTGTACATAAAATCACTGAATGTTCATCCTTACTTCCATGGCTCGGTTTAGGAAGGTCAGCCCGAACAAGGACATCATCCCAGATTACAAATGATTGACCTGACGAAAAAGCAAATTTGTTAGCAGCAAGGTAACATTTTGTGTGGTGAGGTAGAGCCAGAAAGGTGTTCTCCTACTAGCCCTGCTTGAGGACTGCAGTGGACATCGACCTCAATGTTGCCTCACATGCTGTTCGGCCAAAAGGACTAAAACAGATGGGAAATGTAGCCCACACTATAACTTTATCTGCAAGATCCATGCTAAATGTTGTGAGCAATGACTCAGCTGCCCCACATCCTGGTTTGTCAAGGAAGTGTTTTTTTAGATAGCGCTTCTGAGAATTCAATCAGACACTGAAGCACAGCCAGATAATCGCCATCCACATTAGAATATGAATGATTTATCCTAATAGATGTTTTCACACACACATACACGCGCGCGCGCGCATGCACTCACTCACACACACACACACGCAGCACCTGTGAACATAGGTCAGGGTAGAGGCAAGGTGGCCGAGATCTGCTCATTGTCCCAGGATTCCAATGCTCCATTCTGACAGCCTTGTAAGGGCCGCCTAAAAAGCTTTGTGGCCTCTGTGGAACGCTGATGAGGTGCAGAGCGGCTTTCCAGTCAGATGTCTGGAGGCTCCAGAGTCCCGAGGGTAACCCAGGGTAGGCCCACTGGTTCAGGCAGGGACTGACACCTCCAGGCTCTCATCATCCAGACCCTCTACTCTGTTTCTCATCTCTAAAAGGTTCTGGTGGCTCAGGATGAATCAAAGACAGCTTTTGCAGCTGCCCTGGCACTTCATACGACCCCAATCTCTTTGTTTGTCCTTCGTCTTTTGAAAAGAGGGTCTTAAAAATCTTAAACTAAAACAATAAAATAAAAAAGGCGCAAAAAAATGGTTTTGGAATGAAATCGTAATGTTGTAATACGTGCAATAACTGTTGGTTCCAAATGTTGAGATACAACAACAGAGGGCAAACTGTTCTCCCTCGTTTTCCTGACAAGCAAAAGAATTTGAGTAAATCAAACCCAGTAGAATCACTTCTAACGAGAAGACAGCAGTGAGCTAACATAAACAGGCTAACAGTCTCAACACAGCAGTTGTCTGAGTTTGAGGAGGAATGTTTTTCCATTAGGCAGTAAATCACCAAACTGCTGAGAGGCAGTATTATCACGGACGATGCTGTGATGAATTAGAAAATCATTACCTCAGTGAATTTGGAAGCACCTACCAGACGGCCAGAAAAAGAGCAAAACCAACCCGTGTTTAGTTTTTATTGACCCTCTCCCTAAAAGTGACGTTCCAGTCATTGTATTGCAAGCAGCTGTGGATTTCTCTACCCCTCTTTGTGGTGATGGTTATGGTGGTATCAGGTCTCTGACTACATGGCCCTCACCCTGCAAATCCATCATCCAGACTGGGAGCTGATGCAGTCAGCATCAGGGGTGCGACGTCACAGAGCGGACGTTTTGCATTCTGCTCCCGCCATCTTCCAAATCGTTCCCTCGTTTCCTTTCTCTCCGGATCCCATCCCTCACTCCTGACAGTGTTCTCATCAGAGGTATTACCCCCTCCCCCCGTCGGCCAGTTGTGCGCTCAGTTAGACCAGATCTGGACTTCCACCCCACCTTGCCACCTACCTCAGCTTGTGCTGGGTATTTTTGATTGCTTCCCACACTACCAGGACCTGTAGTACCACAAACCCTTGCTGCAGATAGAAATATCCAATTTCTGCCGACTGGGCAAATATCTAGCTAACATCTAATATCTATGGCAAACCAATAGGTCAAATAAAATACCCCCCCCCCCCCCCGGCATTTTATTTCTGGGTTTTATTTGAGCCGGAACGTCTCCTAGAAAATGGACAATAAAAAGTATTGGATTTTCCACTGGTTCTTTACTTTTACAGTTATGTTTTCAAAAGCGTATTGTAGGGCTCCACCTCAGCAGCCATAACTAACACGCTGGAGATTGAATGCAAGGGCTTTTGTTTCCACTGGTCTTTCTGACCAAAAGGACTAAAGACCACATTATGTCACCTCATAGGCCTACAGCTTCCACAAATCGTCCTAACTACATCTATTTCCTCTTTCTCAAAATAATACCCTCCCATTTTGTGCTGAATGGGGCTCAGACAACCTGCTACTGGAGATTCATTTATTTTGAGGAAATGTTTAAACATGGCATTTATTTTTAAACCAAAAGTAGGTTCAGAGAGACAGTGAATAAAAGACGGAGGAGAGGAGGGAAATGGAAGGAGAGAGATTTACCAGGCAGCCATAGAGTTCTCAAGGGGCCTCCTCCCTTCCACGCAAATTGATTTCCCGTCATGAAAATGAAAATATTTTTATTACGGTTTTATTTTTATTTCAATCACACAAACAATCAATCAAACAAACCTATATTAAAACTTACAAAACAAACAACCAGCTACAGTAGGAGGAAATTCTAAATTGCTTGTTAAATCCAATTGTTTGATAGGTTGACCAATTTGACGAGCTTTACAATATTATTTGTAATGGGAAAACTGAAAAACAACAGTTTTACAACGCATTTTAATAATGTATCTCCTTTCCTTTTTATTATTTTTAGTTTATAATAAAAGTTGTAGTCAGCAGTGTCTCTTTTCTCTCATTTCCTGTGTACCTTCATCCTCCCATCCTTCTGGTCCGCCCTGTGTAGAGTCAGTGCAGCGAGCAGCAGGTGTGGAAGTGAAAGATAGTGGTCGTTATGCGAGGCACGGAAACAGCTGCCATCACCCCACTCCATTTCTCCTACAAAAACAAAGAGAACGGCAGACTGGTTCAGATGTGAAACGCAGCCTCGAGCACCGAGTCAACAAGTGAGCAACAGCTATGACTGAGAGCGGGGGTCAACCTCAGCTGACTGATCTTTGGATCAGTGGAGAGTGAGGTCAGGGGGATGCAGCTACATATGATACGGACCTCATGCGTTTAATCACCCTCTGCTGGGAACCCATTTGGTAGTTCTGAGAGGTTCTCGTTGGGCATCAGGGGAGGAAGTGAGCCACGGAGTGTTCTCACGATCACAACAAACGAACACACGCACTCGCACACAGCCCCCGTATCTTTGCTCTTTTCTTCAGTCGCAATTCCGCATCTGTTTTATCCATGTTCTACAAAGCCAATAACGACCAAGACAGACTGTCTGCTGCTTCTGCACCCCCGATGTCCCACCCCGAGGCAAGGCCTTTCTAAAGATATGGTCTTTTTGCGCCCCATATTCCCTTTCTCCTCTGTTCTCTGGCCACTTCAAATCCAAATACCAGTTTTTTTCTGTTTAGTCACAGCCAAATACCGTGAATACCACTCTCTGCTTATAGAGTTCCCATCCCGTCTTCTGGCACCATCCATTTCAAGGTGAAAGACTGCATGAAAATGCAGATGTGAGATGTTGACTCCATTTCATAACTATAGTGAAAAACATCATTGTCGTGAAAACAAAATGTGCGCATTGCACAATACTGAGGAGTGATTGGGGTAAACATGATGAGAGGAACTGACAGCACAACTCGTTCTTTGACCTAGTGCATCATGTCTCATCAGCAAGTACACACACACACACACACACACACACATCCTGCCACACACACAAACCAGTATTCAGAGAGGTGGAATATATATAATATATAATATACATTCGCTTCAGTTGGGGAGCATCAACAAGACAGCTCTGGCTGCAACGTGAAAAATAGCGACACTCATTCCCCCACCAAATTGAATTACCATCCCCCAAAGTGTCACAGGCAGTGAAAATATATGACTTGTCAAGGCCGAATGGATCACTTTAAGAGGCTGTCTGTCTTGCCCGCTCTTCACACTGCAGTGGGCAACAGCAACCTGTCCAAGTCAATGACCTGTCCTCCATCTGCTCCAATAAGGGTGACCAGCCTCTGTGGTGAAACCCATGATCCAATGGGACATTTGTCCAGACTAGATTGGCCACCACATCTGGATGTGCTATCAGCCCCTCATCTCACCGTGGGCCCACATGTCTAAATAGACGTATCGGCTTATGTTTCTTCCCATTCGTTATTACCAACCCTCATTTTGCCCTGGCTGAAATGTCTGATATATTGGAGTCTAATTTACCCGTTTACAGAGGGCTCGTTACGAAAACCTGCACAATACCTCTTGAAAGGTCTGTTTTCCTTTCCATTCAGCTTGGCCGCCACTTTACTCTTCCAAGACCCATGTCTGTGGTCAGAACAAGGGATTCGTGCAGAGACAGAAAGAGGAGGAGAATCCACAATGGGCCCGTATCCCATGGCTCCCAAGGGCTCTGTATCCTCAGCATCAAGAGATTCTATTTCTGGTCTGTGTGTGTGTGTGTGTGTGTGTGTGTTTGGGTTTATGCATCGTTGGATGTAAGAGTGAAGGTCTAAAAGAGCACTCCAACACGAATCACAATAACGATGAGGAATCTGTTCAATTTGGGTTTGAATAACATGAAACAAGAAGCAGACAAGTGGTGTTGCAAAGTTTGGGATCTAGGACGCTTGGCCCCTTATCTCATCTCCAACACACACATGGACAACATCAAAATGGCTTGAGCTGAAAACCAGAACATCCACAAAGCTGACATTATTTATGTCCTTCAACGCTCAGAATGAATGAATCACCCCTCTCTTCTGTGGCATGGCATGTCAGAATCTTCAGAATGAGTTCCATTTTTTTGGCAGACAGTGGCCATATTTTTCTTTGTTAAGCTTGCTTATTGTCTGCCCAGTCGCTGAATCTGAGTCAGGTATTCATTTGTAAAGGGTTGATGACTGAGGGCTTTACGTTGGGAGGGAATACTGATCATTCAATCAGTCTGACCTGCCATGTTGAAATTGTCGACGTGCCACTGATTTAGTTTCCTCGTGGTCTTTGCTCCTCGGGAAGCATCTGTTTAGAGTCCATGAAGCGTTTTATGAAATGGAAATCAGCAAAATATGACCTTATGGGGGAGCATGTTTCCACATAGAGGAAGGAGATAAGAGACCTAGTTGAAAGGATTTGCAAGTCAGCATTATTACATCCAAGAGGAATGTTCCATAATGGCCTTTGTATAGCCTTAGTCAATGCTTATTTCTTCAAAATAAAAAGTGTCACTTCACCTATGGCTTCCTGTGTGGTGGTGCTAACATTTTTTTCAGAATCACAATTCTTACTTAAGAAATGCTCATGTAAAAAAATAAAGAAAAGAAAAATACAAAGGTCCCCACATTCCTTCAGCAGTCTCAATAAAGTCCTTTCTCAGTCTTGTCCTGCCAATGGTTTTGAATTATACAGTGCAAATAATGGATGTGGTTCCAGTTAGGAGCGCTCTCTTAACTTTGGTTAGCCTAGCAAGGCTGTCAGATGAGAGGCCAAGATTTACATCAAAAGTCTTTTGTGGAATAGTCGCTCCATCTAAGAGAAACTAGCTGTCTTGAATGCTGTGGAACGGCTCACTCTGAATGATGCACACTGCACACAAACCCTTCTGCACAGTCTCAATAGGTACACACACTAGATGTGCATTTGGCATGCTTTCTTTCAATTGATTTCCAAGAATATAATACCTTGTAGGTAAAAAAAACTTTGCAACGAAAAACATACAAGATCTTCCAAAATCTACCCCTAAATCATGCTTCATTTATACTGATAATCAAAAAGGCCCATGTAGGATATATCACTTGTTAAAGGCATGTTTCATATTTTATATTTCTTAGGCCTACTGAAATTGGCACATCCACAAAGAGCCTGGCCAAACAGAACAATACCGATCGGAACTACTTTCTGTCCATAAACACAATTATACTTAAAACGAAAGGCATATTTCCTTTCACTGTGTTATTACTGAAATTGATGGACGTTTTCGTAAGTACAAAAACTCAAATTCATTCAACAAAAACATGCAACAGCTTGACTTGGAGATAGACCATTTATTGCAATTGCAGGTGCCCCGTTCCACCCCGTCCGCTGTGCAACGTCTTTTAAGACGCAGCGCTACCTGAGCAGAGCCGGGACATTTCCAGCTGTGATAATAAGACAGCAAACTTCAGCGTGAACTCTCATTCATTTAGACTGAGAAGTGGCTGCATGTGGCTGCCGTCCGTCAAGTGATACCATCTCAGGGCCTTGGCAACCACTGGGTGTTACCATGACAACGTACCGAGTGCAACCATCTTTCTGGGGTGACAGGCAGGGTGTGGCGGGCAGGCAGGCATCTAGAGGCCACTTCTTTATCGCAGTTGGAGATGCTCTTGAAATGACAGCCACTGACGTTAATTTCATCCTGCTGTGTGTGTATAAGCCTCTTGGCGCACCAGGCAGTTCAGTCATTGAGATAAACACTGAAAAGGAGCGTGACTGTTTTACTATGGCATTCCTTTTAACTCTTTACGGCCAGGTGTAACATGTTGCTGTGTGGTCGTGCATTTAACTAGGCCTCTTATGGATGGAAATGCCCTGACAATATGAGTGTGATGCCCTTTCTGTCAAAGGGGACGTGTTCTTTGTGTTTGCCATGGCTGTAACCAAAGTGACATCGATGGACATTTGTTTCTGTGTGAGACTCCTCTCATGAGGGAAGTGCTCAACTTGTGAAACTCACAAGACAATCAGATAAACTCAGTTTGCTCAGGTTTTTCATTTCCATCACCAGGCCACATCCTCCAAGTTGTAGATAATAATGAGCAGCGTCGATGATAGATTAGTCCAAGAAAAAGAAAAGATTTTACTCAGACTGAAGCCCTGCATCAGAAACTCTTAAAACAGGTGATCCGCTGTCAGTGTCAATGTTTTATGTTGCACATTCAAATTAAAGAGTATATAAATTAATATGGCATTGCTATAGCATTGCCTTTAAGTAAATAATGTAAGAAATGAAAAGAGCATGATGATTTACAAACAGCTGTCTGCAAAGCAGCTTTAACCAGAGTGTCCTTGGATCCTCTTTAAATGTACGATAGCGGTTTAAGACTGTCAACAAACGAAATTGGATTTACGTTAAAGGTCACAAAAGGTCAAATCCCTAATCAAACTGAAGGTACTTTGGCTAGTGTTGACTCTGGCATATGTGATTTTGGGATTGAATGAAGAAGAGAATTTTGGGGAACAGTTTGGGGAACAGTTTATAAAGTGGTCAAAAAATAACATCCTCTACAGTTTTGTGAGCCTTTAACTGCACTGCTAAGAGCTTGACAGGAAAAGATGATGCATAAAAAAGACCATCGGTTCATCCTCCTAACATCTCCGTAACACATTTACTCCCACACGGTGATGACAGTGTGAAGAGGGAATGTGAAACTACTGCTACTGCAGCGTTGCTCAATGAAGGCTGAAGGCTGAAACTGGCTGTGTTTCATGAGCTTTGGTTAATGCCTTGGTTTTGGATTCAGTAAACAAGACAGAACAACTTAGACCAATTCAAAAAGTCAAGATCAACGGCAAGATTAGGTCTTCTGGATTTACTCCGAGCCTGTTTATTGGAAACCATACAAACAAGGGACAGAGCGAGAGAAACACAGGCATACTTGTTAAAACACAGACATTAACACATCATGTGGCTTTGGGCCAACGCACCTCTGTGCTTCATTTTTGGATTCCCATTCTGCCCAGCTTGTCCAATATAATGCAGCACACCAAGACTCCCAGTGTTCAATGAATGCCAGCTTCTCCATCGTCCCTTCTATTGTGGCCCTTTCCTTTTTTTTCAATAAACATGTAATTTAGGTCGTGACTGATGTTCCTTTCATGGCCCTCAGGACTTTCCCTCTCGCTCTTACCACTGCGTCCGATGGCTAAAGCGGCCTGTGTCCTCAACCCCCGCGGTCCCTATGAAGCTCACGGGCTGGCGGGAAAGACCCTCTCCTGTCGGGCCCCCTCTCTGTCTAGCTCCCCTTGGCCTTCTCCTGCGAATCCCATTACGGCTCTCGGCTCCAAGAGCCCATTTCCAAAGTCCATTCACTCTTTCTATCCGCCTCCAGTTTCCCCTTCAACGGCTTGCAAAAGTCGCTGTTCAAAACAATTAGTACAAAGGTCTGGGGCTCAGGCATGAGAAGGACATATTTCAGTCTAGACTCAGGATGACTGGTAATAGACATGCCTTTGTTATGTGCTCAATTTATTTGCATACCAGAAAGTGTAGCATACACTTTAAGCCAAGAAAAATAGGCATATAAACTTTACCCTAACCTAGCCTTTACCACATTACTGCGGCTACTCTTTGCTACTGAGTCTAATATCCAATCTGGTAATTTTAGGCTTGAACCTGGAGGAGAACGAGGGTCAGTTGGTGTTAATCAGATTGACACATCAAACGGCAGTCTGTTAATACAGCACCCGTTCATTACAGGCTCCTGTGGAAAACATGCAGTAAACAAACATAACATCAGAAAAGGGAAAAGGTATAATACAATAATATTGCAGTAATGATATTGCAGCAAATGAACCCAGAATTCTTTGTAGTTCTCACCACAGCGGTAGGCACCAACAGCACTGCTTGATGCAGAATAACAGATTCTGACGCTGAATGATTTCCAATGTAAATAAGAATAAACATTACAGATTGTAGTTCTTGCTTTTCTTTTTAAAATGTATTATTACTATGATCCAAATGCCATTGGTTCTTTACCTAATAGTAATACTTGGCCCCTTCTAAACCCTCATGTGTTAAGAGTATAGAAAACAGCATAAAATTGGGCATTTGTAATCTTTAAAATAATAAAACTTTAACATTTGAACTCTGGATGAATGGTGGCAATAATCCAGATTTGATTCGGCATCAACTTGATTGATCCCCTCTTTTTCTTCCCAGGGGGCACTTCCTTCTTCGTACCTCAAACCACGCACAGGTCACATATCACAGGGTTCACTGGACCCTAATTTCAGACAAATCTTATTTTGATTCACTCTCCCATAACTTCAAACTAATGATACCTCTGGGGGCCGCATGGCAGACATAGAGGCTTTCTGAACGGTTCCCATTTGAACGGGGGACAGAATGAGAGATTTGTATGGGCTGTTTTCCTTAACCACATCAGGGACAGTGGCGGGTAAATTATGACAGATATATGTGCGCCTGGGATCTCTGGACAGGTCTGATTTATGCTAACTGATGCACCAGCACCCTCAATTACAAGTCAACTTTGGGTCACACACTTCAGACGTGGCTGTTTATGGGATAATATCCATTCATGAGGATAATAAGACACAACGCGCAAGACACACGATTAAAGCTTAAATAATGGGTGCTGTGTCCTAAATGTAAACAATGATAAAGAAAAAAACATTTGTGTTTTTGCAATGCACAGAATACTTTATTTAGCTTATTGCCCATGCTGTATGTATGACCCTAGCCTTACCCTTTGTCACTATACAGTCACTTGCGTAACACATTTTACTCCCTGAACTAGTTTAAATGATCACTTCCTGCTTCCTGTTCTAACGCTTTATAAAGCTGACAACCAGGAAGGTTGTGACAGTGAGAGGGGAGCATCACAGGACCCCTGTCATCTGCATAATGGGCATCCCATGTCAACTGGGCATTCTACTGATGATGCTTGGTATCTGCTGTCAAGGTAAACACAATACATGTAACATGTCTATCCTTTTAGGTAATGGTTGCATTTTCATTAGCATGCACATCTGAAGTGCACAAGAGGAGATGAACAAACAGCTCTATTTATAATCTTTATATAATGTTGTTCATTGTATGTTTAGCCATTATTATTTGTGTTAGAGACTTAAGATGATCCTTATTGGTTTGCATTGCTGTACTCCAGTGTATTCCGGGCAGATCTATGGGGGCCATAGGGCTGTGCCATTCAGCAGACCCTACATGGTGCTGTTGGAAAGGTTCAATAAAAACCAACCACGCAGATACTGCGATGGTTTTCTTCTGAGCGAGGACTTTGTGATGACGGCTGCCCACTGCAAAAGCAGGTTAGTCCAGGGCCTACTGTGTAACGAGGATAAAAAAGACCAATGTCAGCATGAAGTCAGCAGTAGTCTACAAGTACACATGCAACAATGTACAGTAAAAAGACCCGAGCTCTAAATGAGTCAAACATCATTTGAAAATGTAATATTTACCTTGACGTCAAATCACTCTTTGTTTCAGTTCCTATTATGTCAGACTGGGAGTCAACTCCGTGCTCAAACCCAGTGAACAACTTGTAGCTGTAGAGCAGGATTGTCCACACAAAGATTTTGACAAAAACTCCTATGTCAACGACTTAATGCTTCTGAAGGTAAACCACCTTCCTCTCAGTATGACCGCTGAATATCTGTTTTCGCATAGAATAGCTTTGAGTTCCCTCTAGCAAGTACGAGAGTACAATAATGCTAATCCATCTCGTTATGTTGCCCAATAGCTCGTTAAAAAAGTGGTGTTCTCCGAGCATGTGACGCCAATAAAACTTCCAGACCCAGGGAACGACACATTTCCAGAACACTGTCTAGTGGCCGGGTGGGGTGTCTCTGACAGAAACGTCAACCATGGCTCCAACATTCTCATGGAGGTCAATGTGACAATAGTGAACCTTCATGAATGTGAAAAAGAGCACCTATATTGCTCTACGGGAAAGGGCGGGCCTGCTAAGGTTGGTGATGTTAACTCAAATGACTGAAGGTGGTAAGAAAAAACAAACAAAACAATAATAAACAATTGTATGTGTTCTTCCAGGGGGACTCCGGGGGTCCACTGGTCTGTGATGGTAAAGCATATGGAGTGGTGTCGTGGAGCATGGCTAACCCAGCCATGTATGCTTACACCCAGATCCCTCACTTTAGGAGATGGATAGACGGCATCATGAACTCAACAAGACAAACCGACAAAGACATTTGCCACTATTAGGAAGATAGATCTTCTTGGAAGGCATAGTGCACAAGTTCTGGCCAAACCAGAATACAATTTAACAGGTGTGCATTCTGAACCATTTGAAAAGAAGGTGACACCCTTGTAAGATGATGGCTATTATGGATTAAAAACTATTCATTGTATGGAAATATACTACAAATATCCAATTATACACGTGGAATTCCTTTGCTCACAAAATTGTAAAGTTGTAACTAAAGTGCTATATAAATAAAGATGCATTGAAATCATAGAACTGACAAACAAATCCTTGCCACAGTCTAGTGATGAATTTAAATGAACAAATACAATTTCGATTTAAAAATTTATATATATCAGATTTTGGAATGAAGTTCATTTTCACCTGTGATTGGTCGCAATGATATTGGCCTCATATTGGTCGCAGTGATATTTAAGGAATGATGAAATCAAGCGAGGCTTATGTAACGAGGCAACACTGACCTCCTGTGTTGAACACGTGTAGTTCGCTTTTGGACAATGATGACAGTTAAGATTAACATTTTTTAATTGCCAGTCACAATGCAATGGAATTAAAAGTTGATACACCTCTGCCCTAAAACTTAAAGCAGAACATTGGGGATAACACCATCGAACTAGACCTCTCAATACTTTGCATGAAAGTGTGTTGACAATATACCAACGGACAAGTAGCCAGAGCCCTTCACATGCATCTGATTCAGTTTATTGTTGGGACCACCAACCTATTATTATAATTTATGGGTTTAACCCAAGGGTTTTAACATCAGACAAAATCCCCATCTACTTGTCTGTTGCGGTATATAATGGAAATAAAATCTATGATCACATATAGTCCTATTTGGGGCCTGATTGTAGCCAGAAGTGACATAGACAGGCCAAGCTCTCCAAATAATGAGGCAAACCATGGAAGATCTAGGGATACACATTATTTAAATGGTTCACCATTGTAACTCAGAAAATGGCTGAAAAATAAGAGCAAGCCAAATACACACCTCCACAAATAAGGTGGTAATTGAGTAAATTATTAGATTAATCACTACCTTTGATTACCCACACCCACATAGTTGCCAGAAGCCTCTGGGCCGAATTAGAATGAATCAGATTTTCTTTTGTCAGGAATCAATCTGGGTCTTGTCTTTCAATAAGCACTGGGGACAGGAGCGTGGATCAAAATGTACCTATAGAACATACGCTAAATATTGTGCAATTCGTTGCTGTAATTGAATTATGACGTGCTTTGTATCAATTTAAATATCAGGTGTCTGGCTTACTACTGGATGACTTAACACAGCCTTAGTAGTTTCAGTTTTGGAATTAGCAACGATTCTCTTCTATTATTCTCATTTACTGAATATTCATGGGTAGGACACATTTGGAGGGTTTTAGCCAGCTCTCAAGCTGATTTTATAGGGTTGCCTGTTTACCAAAAACTGTTCATGCAAATCTAATATTAAAGAGGTTCAGCAAAATGTACAGTAGTGCCATTGCAAGTAAACAAGTAAATCCAAAATGAGTCAAATTTTGTGATATTAAATACATGAAGCAAATATTTGTAAAGTATTTTTATTTAGGAAAAATACAACCATGAAGATACAGAATACTTAAAAAACCAAAATACAAAACCAATATGCTGAAATTATAACACTATGATTTCATTATTTGTATCCTCATTAAATATGAATGTGTAGAGAAAAGCTAAAACGTTAGATAGACCTGACCCGCTTCACATTTTTTCACTGTTGGTGAAACGGTTGGTGACATTTGGTTCGAAAAAACACACAAAAAAAAAATGTCCTTAAAAAAATCAACAAAATCGAAATAACAAAATGACTTATCTGTACCAACAGTCATGGAACAGTTTGTTACTCCAAGAAACAGCTCGCTTCTTCTTCATTTACCAGAAACCTAATGAACCATGCCCTTGCAAGTGTCAAACCTCTTTCTTTAGGTCATGTAGAACAGTGCAAACATGATACCATCACCACTTGCTAATGTGCAATCCCTTCAGACTCACAGGCTTTGTAGACTGATAAGAGTCATAATTGACTCAAACAAAAATAAGTGCAAGCATTTTAAACTTCATTGCAGAGCACCATCTGAACTACCAAAAACCCTTATCATTCTTTCGCCAAGATACATTCCCTCACTATTTAGGTTGTGCCTCTGTGCATGAACGGCCAAACGCAAGAAAAAAGGCCTACAGAACACAGGTAGCACTTTTATTGTAAATGAATATTTTTCTCTGCTGAGCAAATACAAAATAAGGAGGATCAAAGATAACAAAACAAAAAATCAAAACTTGGAACAGGACCGGTGTGAGTGGCTTCAGAGTGCGAGCCAACCCTCCCTGCACTTATCCAGGACTGCTCTTATCTACATGGACTGTTTCAGAAGAATTTTTTTTTTTAAAGTGTTGCGATCGGAGCAGCAGGAGCTGGGCTGGAGTAACCCAGGCCAGGCCTGCAGTCATCGTGATGGGCCGCCGGATCAGGGTGAGATGCCGTGGCCAGACGACAAAGATCCGAACATCCGCTGACAAACTACCAGCCGCCATCGTCACCTAAGAGAGACAGAAAATTAGACGTGACTTATGGGAGTCAGGAGTTCACAACGAGCCCAAAGCAGTGATAGATGGTTGACATCAAGTATAAATAGCTCAAATAAATTCAATTTAAAAACTTGAATTTGGAACTGGGTCCTCTTAGCATTCATCAAAAAGCAGAGAGTTTAAGCAATGTCGTAAGTACAGAAAGATCAATATGTATGAGAAGGATCAAAGCCTCAGCAAAAGAAGAGATGCTACGCTAGCGTTTTGGGGATCCATAAGACAGGTTTGCAGACTTGTGTCAGCCTACCTTGGCATACCCACTCAGCAGTGTGAAAAAACTGGACCTTCAACATTAGTTCCTTGCAACAAAATTCAATTACAGGAGGTGTCAGTGGACGCCAATGAGAACACCACCCCCTGTACAAAGAAAAAACAGCCCGTTGATTCCTGAGGATGTCCCATACAGATCCAAGAAAAGGATAAAATAAAAGGAACCCATCAGGCGTGACACACCATAGGGAACGAGCCACGTCTTCTTAAAGGTTGTTGGCCTGCTGCGAGTGAATTTGCGGAATGACACAACGTATGTGGCCTTATAGGGATTTTATAGCGCGAGGCCTCTGGCTGATTACAAACTGCTTTTTATTTAAAAACGAAATATCAAACCAACCCCCTCTTTTCAACTTCCAAGTCAATTTAGGAACTATATTGTGTCAACGGGCCTCCATGCTGAACCTGATTATCCAAACCCAACATTACACGATTTGGTAAAATAGGAATTTCCAGGCACTGGATTGGCCGCCTACTGTAGACTACTGGTGTGCAAGTCCACCAAGAAGCCTCACATAAATGACTATTGTGGCCGTTTCTGTACGAACCTCCCGAGCGATCCCCGTATCCTCCGCCTCCAGTTCTGTAAAACAGACAGAAGGCCAAAGTGCTCAGTAAAGAACATTAACTTAACCTACTAGGCTAAGCACTCATTGATTCTGCTAGACAGGGTCTCAATATATACATTCTCAATTACGAGAATCCCCAGGTCTATTTATTCCAGTTTAAATGGAAACTAATAGACACCTGTCTCTGTTGTAGTACCCTCTTTCTTGATATCCGCCTCCACTCCTGTTGTCGTAACGTCCACTTCCTCCACCCCCACTGTAGCCCCTGTCTCCACCACCTGAAAATCAGAGCCAGCACTTAGCCAACAATCCCTCTCTCCGTAGGCCACATTTAAGGTGGATGCACAATTCGCAGGACAAGCAAAACAGAGAACACCACTTCGCTGCATTTTCTAATTTCAAACAGGACAAGACATTTGTCATCGCTTTGTCGGCAGAATGTTCAGAATCAAACCTCTACAGCTACAACACCACGGCAAAAGCACTGCAAGACAAAAACACGGCATGAGGGCAGGTAGGTTGAGATTAAAGGATGGGAGGATTATAGAACCAGGGTGCACACAACACCAACTACTACTGGTTAGTTCTACTGGCATCTTCACAGTCAACACACAGGGTGCTCTGAGAACTCCATGTTGAAGAGGTAAATGATGCACTAAGTCACTCCAGGGAAAACCAGGGACGATGTAGGGGGGACACTCGGGTGCAGGACCTTGTGAAAGAAAACAACAAACTTGCCTCGTGAGAAGCCACGCCCACCTCTTCCACCACCACCTCTGCCTCTGCCACCAAAGTATCCTCCTCCGCCTCCTCTGCCTCCTGAAGAGCCCCCTCTGAATCCTCCTCCTCCGGAACGGCCGCCTCCACCCGACTTTCCAGCTTGGTCAACACGGATTTGCCTGCCGTCAAGGGACTACAAAGCACACAGGAAAAACTAAACAAACTGCACATAATGGGAATTAACACTAAGTTTGTCATTTACATGTGTCTGAGTGAGAAAATCCAGCAGGAACAGAGATGTCTGAGACAAATAACCTATGAGTTGCATGGGTTTGACTAAATATGTACTAATTGGGACCATATCCAGTCATTACAGTAGCCAGTTTAATAACTAGGAAAGGTCTGAGTTTTGATTTTCACATTGAGGTTTTAAACTATGCCTAGATGTGCAAATATACATATTCTGGTTTAATGATTGTTGAACAAACGCATGCCTTCAGTTCAATCTGTTTAGCTCTGCTTCAAATGCAATGTGGGCAGCCAACATTTCTTACTAACATTCATAGGATAAGTTTCAGTTGAATCTAGTCACTTGTTGTAGTCCAAAATACATAAGTACCTAAATCATTTTCAAATACAAAAACAAAATGCAACTTCAAGTTTTACCTTGCCATTCATGGCCAGCATTGCATCCTTAGCCTCATCGGGGTTATCAAATGTGACAAAGCCAAAGCCCCTTGACCTCTGAGTTTCTCTGTCTTTGATCACCACAACTAGAAATGGGGGTGGGGGTTGTGTTACTTTTGAATATACAGATTTAGATGCTCTGCATCACATTACACTGAATTCAACTCTTGGCTAACTTAATTTAGATGTATGATTAACATTACACTTCAGGGAGTTTTCAGTTTTGGCTTACCTTCAGATATTTGTCCATATTTGGAGAAGACGTCCTCAAGCGACTGTTCATTGGTGTCGAAGCTGAGGCCCCCAACAAAAAGCTTTCCTTCGTCTGACGACATTCTTTGTACCTGTATGGTGAATTGTCTATTATGTCCCAAAAATGCTTGCTAATAAACAATTTCTGTAAAAACATACTATACTAATGCAGATTGGGTGGAAGGCAGATCAAGTAACAAGGCCCATTACTAGGGAGGCACTTGCCCTGTACGTTAATTGGATTCCTTTCAAATTTAAGAGGGTATGGTAGTCAAAACATAACGCAAACAGTTAACACAGGTTTATAATGTGACAGAATAAGTACGGCTTCACGAATAAACTGATAACACAAGCACTACTAGCCTTGGTAGTAGCGGAGCCAGTCTGCTAACGTTGAGTGTAACTTATTGCTAGACATGCAACGTGCGCTTAGCAATGCTGGTGTGCTACCCGCTACTTTAGGCCAAGGCTGGCTTCCTTTGTTTCAGAATGCTGCAGCTATCACTAGCTCCACGGCCAGCGGCGTCAAACGTTAACTGCACGCTCGTTAGCTAGCTAGCATGATAGCAAAACCCCATGCTATGCGCGCTAAGTGTCTGCGTCATTTTAGTAACCACGTGCCGGCAATTAAAAATATTTTACATTTACTAATAATGAAAAACAAAACCACGAATAATATTCATAATAATGATGCTAGATTAAAGCTTTGGCACAATCTAACTGAAAATGAGGAAGTTGTTTGCCCACCGAGTTCAACATTACCTCAATTATGCTGCGAGTAGATTGCTAACTGTTGGCTAGGTTAGCAATTTCGCTATGCTAAACACAACTAGGCCATGCTCAGATTGGGATGTGACGTGCTCAAGATAGCGCTAAAATAGAACCGAGCAAAACTTCTTCGCCTTCTCCATCAGATATAAATTAAGATTATATCTGCCACTACCAAATCGAGATCACAATAACGTTATATTACCTTTGACAACACACCGTAGTAAGCTCCTCGGACGACCTGGCGCAGCTGTAAATGAAGGACTAAAAAGGGCCGCTGCGTAATACTCTGGTGAATCTAGTCCAATAGTCGTTTCAAGACACGCCCACGTTATAGTCCTGCCTCCTATCTTGATTTACATCTGAAATGTTAAGTAGATTCGATATGCGATACTGTCAACTTGCTGTAGATTTCGAGCAACACTATTACGTAAAGGCAGTTACCCGTATAACCTAAGGCGTAAGGTGATAGCCATTCATATTGGTACTCTACCAATTTTCAGTTTGAAACTTGTAAGATAATATCTAACAGAGAACACCACTTGCAGTACGTGTTAGGTGGCTATTTAGGTGCATTTTCACTAGAAGTACACCATCGGCAAGTGTCTTTCAGAAAAACGCGATAAGTTAACCATGCAAATTACTAGTTTGGACAGCTCAAAAACAAAAATCTTTGTATAAGAAAGCACAAATTATGTCAAATGTAAATTTAACGTAAAAATATTTAATAGAAAATTAAGATACACAATCACTTAAAATTTATATTTACAGTACAACTTTGATGTTACAACAATGCGCTGATCCTATACACTTTGGTTTACTACTGACCACAAAACATGTTTGAACAAGCCACTGGATGTACCAATATAGCACAAAACACAAATACAGCCGGTTGCAGCTGCACTTTCTCAAATGTTTATTCTTTCAATTGATTCAATCTCCTGATGACTTCAAGAACGCTGGGCATACGATCCCGTCAGTCTTTTCAAGGTCAACCATCACGTTTGTTGTCTGCAAAAAAGAAAACAGTAATGTTGACATGTCTTCAGCCAATTTCAATTACACACATACCAAATGTATCATTCATATTCGTTTTGCTCGGGAAATAAATTACAAGGGAAAAAAATGCAATACTCAGGAGTAAGCCCAAGTCAAATTATTTCAATTCATTGTGTGCAGAGAAAAAGGTTGAGATTAAAACATTTACACCATCTTAAAAGCACCGATGACATTCGTTACCAGATGCGTTTTTATATCTGGATGGAAATACTTCCAAGTATTAGACGTAGATTACTGGGATGACTGTTAAAGGGTAGAAC
Source organism: Galaxias brevipinnis (assembly GCA_036023535.2). NCBI lineage: Eukaryota > Metazoa > Chordata > Actinopteri > Galaxiiformes > Galaxiidae > Galaxias > Galaxias brevipinnis. Next base: position 22,559 of record JAVQIZ010069108.1, read on the forward strand.
AAATGGAGTTCTTTCAAATAAAAAAAGATTCGAGGACCCCCGCTCAGGTTCGTAGGTTCAAAATGTGTTTAGATAATTTTATTAACCACACATAGTAACCAGTGTTTTAAGTTTAAAAAACAAGAATCGACAACGTCACGTTTCTGAACAGAGCTCCGGCATCCACCCAAAACACTCACCTTTGCCTAGGATAAGGCAGGCGAGAATCTGCATACATAGATCAGAAGACCAACTCAGGAGAAATCAACTCAAATCCAAGGCCTGGTCCATCCAAGGCCTGGTCCTGATTAAATAAAAAGAAATGGCTCAGTTTACCATACAAACTTGCTTGACAATGGACACAAATCAGAAGGCATGCAGATTAATAACATCAAATCTGAGAAAGTTCTACGTTTAAGAAAAACTGTCAGACAAAAAAAACAAAAAAAATTCTTACAAATTACAGTTGAGCGTAGACACTGGAATTAGAAAAATAATTATACTTCCGAAACAATTGAAATTTCAAATAAAATGTGAATCAGTCTACACTTCAAGCAGAGGACAACTTTGCAATCACTAGAATAGTAGTGAACACTTTAGAAGTAAATGTGTCTTTGATAGGCTGCAACTTTTCTTCATACACTAGGGCATATTCAACCAATAGTGATGGAACTTTTCAAATCGTAATGATCCTTTTGAGGCTCAAGTCCTGTTTCAAATGGGAACAGGGCCCCCAAAACAGGATACGTCACTCGATAATCTTGTGCATTTCTTTAGAAAATGGGCAGTAAAAGCTAAAGGCCTGAAGAAAGTGACGGCTTTGGTTGCTGGAGCAAAGTTGAAAAAAGGTATAGAGACAAGATGGACATCAAAATGAGAACTGTTTGAGGGATGCGAACAGGAGAGCAAAAATTGTTACCTCACATTACTGGCCTATCTCCACATATGAACTAGCCATGAGAGCAGCTTTCACCAGAGACAGGGTTCACGTGTCGGTAGGCCCAACACTTCATTCTCCAAGGACTTTGTTGATTTCCAAAACGATAGCAGAGCTCTTGGGCGTAATGAAGCATTATGACAGAACCAGTACCAGCACCAGTTGGACATTTCATTCCTACTCTGACAGTAAACACATCCCAGCAGCCCACCCACACTCACTAGCCTAGATTTACTTTTTCGACCCACCTAAGACGACAATATATGGGCCTTAAAATGAGGAACAATGGACAGAGTTGATCTAGAGCACTACTAAATTTGGGTTATGTCATCCTTAAAATACATATCATGTCTAAAACAAGACTATAAACTTCCCTACTACCCCTCTAGTCGCCTCCCTAGTTCCATAGTATAATGTAGTATTGAAACATTCAGTTTGCTTTATTTTTTGGAGGCAGAAGAAATCAGAGTATTTTCATCGGATTGTTTAATAGGGCTTCATGAAGCCAGAATATACAAAAAAATCTTGTCGATACACAGAACAGCACATATCCTTGAAGTAACATTTTTTTTGTAAGATGGTCAAGACAGTTGAGATTTAACCAACTGATCAATGTTGCAACTGAAACCTATCATGAGCAGCTCCAAGAACGATTTTAACAATGAATAGTTCTTTAATACCGAGTGATCATAGGGTCTTTAGCAATATCAAGGAGGTTTGCTGGAAACTGTGCTCCTAGCATTCCTACCTTGCTACACTAAAGGGATTAGCACAGATAGACCCTTCAGGACACATCACAGCTTGTCAAGCTTCTAGAAAACGTTTGATAAATTTGTTTGTTTAACACCGAAAATCAATACAACTACATTTAAAAAGCCTAAATGTAAACTGATATTTTCAGGCTTTGTGCAATGAATTGGTCAAGAAAATTAATTTGTTGAAGCTATCAGGCTGTGCTGGAAAGTATCAGTTCCCACCAAGTCTTCAGTGGAACAGGTTTCACTGCAAATCAAACCATTTCTAAAAAAACAAACAAAAAAAACTTCCCGAATATGAAGTCCTATTCACCAGGAGGGAGAAATGAAGCAAAAACAGTTACCAATACTCAAAGTGAGCAGAATGACTTGCACTACTTAAATGCTAAAGGGTTTCAGTTACCATCACTTGAGGATAGATCATCCTGAAAAACACTTCAACACGATTAAAAAAAAGGACTTAAGATGCAGCAAAGTCGGTTTAGACGAACACTTAGAATCAAATACCACAAACAGAAAAACACTCCAAAAAATTAAAAAGGTCTTCAAAGAGCGCATCTTTTAAAAAAAAAAAAAAAAAACAGCCAGGGAAGTGACGATCTTGCAATCAGGGCGTTTTTTTGTGTTTTTACTCGTGTGTAGCTGAGGATAAGAAGTAGGCACAAGTGTAAAGGCACTGCAGTATTCGGAAATTCACACAACACTACAAGCCTAACGGGTGGCGGCACTGCTCTCTATGGTTCTCACATAAAGTTGAAAGTAGGCTTTGCGTCTCTTAAGAGGCAACGGGACTGTGGGACTCAGCGGATTGAGCGCTAGATCAAATATGAATCTGCTTTGAGGCCTTGAAGAAGCACAGGTGATTTCCATAATTTCAAAAGTATGGTTGCTGTTTTATTTGATATTTAGTATCATGCTTGTCCAAAGAGGGTTGTGTGTCCTGTGCAATATTTCTGAGCCATAACAAGGAAGAATCATACATCTAAAGAAAGACCAAGTAACATCAAATATATACTCACAATAGCTGTCATAGCTGTCTCTGTAGGATCCACCAGAGCGGTCACTATAACCTCCCTGACTCCTGGAATGGTAAAAATAATTAGATGTATGACAATTAACTCCGAAAGAGCTTATTACAGCATGTTTAGAGTATGCATAATATATAAATATATACACACACATACATACATATACATATATACATATATATATATATATATACACACACACACACACACACACACACACACACATAGATGCTCACCTGCTGTCTCTGTAACCGCCACCTCCAGAGTATCCTCCTCCACCACCACCACTTCTGTAGCCACCTCCATAGCTCCTCTCACCACTGCTTCGGTCACTGCCATAGCCTCTGTCTCCACCATAGCTACGATCTCCTCCATAGCTCCTATCACCATAACTTCCTCCACCTGGAAAACATAAAAAAAATATAATTTAATCAGTGTTCTGCTTTTTACAAGACCCAAATAAAAATCGATTAGAATGGATCTTTGATGCTTCTATACAACACATACATTTTAGCATTTCTCCATCAAAAATACCAATAATAAAATATAATCATAACACACACCTCTACAAAACCAGTGCAAGACATTTAGAGGATTGTTAGGCGGGCTTGACAGCAAACGGGATAAAACCACATTCTTGCAATGCAAGCCCTTACCTCCGGAATAACCACGCCCACCTCTTCCCCTGCCGCCACGGAAGAATCCGCCTCCACGACCACCAGAGCCTCCCCTGAAGCCACCCGATCTTCCTCCAGACTTCCCAGCTTCATCCACACGAATTTGCCTACCATCAACACTCTGCAAAAGAAAAAACAATTCTTAGAAAGTATAGGGCACACTCTACAAAATATACTGTAAACATTAAAAATACGAATATTCACTAATATAAGCTAGTCTACAATCTAGGATACTTGATATATAGATATATATATATATATATATATATAGATAGATATATATAGCACTGCCATGTCAGATGGAATAGAATTGGGTGGGCAACTTTTACTATACAAATCCATGCTACCTCTGTCAATTCAACAAAGGTCTCCAATAATCTAGTCAAACCTGAGTGTATGCAAAGGTTAGCTTTAACCAGCTATTACTCACTCTGCCGTTCATAGCTGTCATAGCCTCTTTGGCATCATCAGGGTTGGTAAATGTGACAAAACCGAATCCTCTGGATTTCTGTGTCTCACGGTCCCTGACGACGTCAACTGTGGACATTTTTATGATAATTTCAATGAAAGGTCCACTACTCTAACATTGCATATCAAACAAAATCAGAATAACACAAACTACCCCTCCCCCAACAATCTATATTTAAGGAAAATTTTATAAATTTTAACAACTTACCCTTTGCAATACTTCCATACTTGCAAAACGCCTCTTCAAGTGAGGCCTCATCTGTGTCAAAACATAGACCTCCAACAAACAGCTTTCCTTCGTCAGACATCGTGGATTATCTTTAAAACAATAATTAACGCTTTATTAGCTATAAGAATTTACAACAAACATTTTAATCGGACCAAAGCAGCTATGCGTATAGGGTTGACTAACTACTTAGTTCACCTGTGTGAGAACATGACAAGGTATTCCGTAAAAAGAACTTACAGAAAATTAGGCCATGCAAGGGAGAAAAAAAAGAAAGTCTGGCAAAATTAGCTAACTGCATCATTGAAGGGGATCCAAAACCATAAGGGCCAAGATTAACTTTGCAGTTCAGATTACAATTATAATATATACAATTATATTTTCATGAAAGGCTATTCAATGGTAAGCAGACATTTAAAGCTGCTAGAGGCAGTTGTTTGATATAGTAGGTGATTTAGGCGACCTCCTCTGCTTGATTGGTGTAATTATTTCCCCTAAACGTCGCACAGAAGACATGCAGGATGCTCACGGTCACTGCATATTGCTAGAACGATCAACGACCACAATCCCAAGTATGGGTATCTCATCTTGATCTAGTGATGCACTTCCCTGCGCCATAAAGCAATTTGTCACAGTTTCACGGGAGATCATACCAGGTGGCAGACAAAATTTGTGTTAAATACTGAGACTCCAAGGAATGGTCTGAACCACAATTTTTTTTTATTCTCCAATACACATTACAATGTGCTATCAGAACAAATGTACTGATCATACGTAATATAAAACGTTGCTTTAACTTTCTTCAATGCAGACATGAACGTGTGAATCAATTATGTTATCTACTTTTTTCTCCAGACAAGTTCTATCAATCCTATGTGCGTTTTTCTCCCGAGTACCTGTAATACGTTCACAAGCAAGAATGTCACCATAATATTAATTCTGCATTAGTGCATTTATTTAATCGAGGTACAAAATGTTTTAATTCGTGGTAATTTTTATTTTTTACATTTAGTGCGTTTCATCAAATGCTAGCTTTTCAAAATCAATGAAAGGTCTTATCCACCTAAAACAAAGTGTTGTGTTATACTCAAATGTACAACAGATCTGGACATATTTATTTATATATTGGTCTTAACGTTCCGCATCTACTTTTAACATACTTCCTCATTTGCTACCCAAGCACTAAATTGTCTCAGAATTGGAAGGTACTCCTTTCAACATATAACAGTGTTCTTTACTACCATATCAACTGCGATCCTACAATATGAAATTGAATTTCAAATACGCAGAACGTTCACAAATTCCATACTATGTTCCACCTAATCTGAATTTCAAGAATAAAGTTCACAAGCATATAAACTTTGTTTCAATTTGCCCATTTGGTCTAGAAATAAAGGGTTAAGTACAACTATTTTTGAACTTTCCAGTTTTATTTCCACAATGAAAGGTTTTAAAGCATATTGGAAAAATTGTTGTGAACACAAGTATTTCATACCATATGAGACCGATTAACTGGTATTGTAAAACCTTTTCATACAGATGAAATGGTTACCACCCTGAATTGGGTAAATATTTTTTCGTTATCACCATCTATGTAGTATATAGCAGTGCTGTAAATGTTAAATCATTATATTTTATCTTAAGATATTTATCTGATATGACGAAAATAAGGGTCAGAAATTCAATGTGTACAGTTCTTAAAGATTCCTTCCATTGTTGTAAAGTCCACGTTTCGTCCACTAAAAACATTCTCAGGCTATGAAAGGTGGTACTACCCCAAAACAACGTGTTTCGTGTTCATCTAGGGATTTCACAGGCATTACATATAAAACTGACTGTGTAAAATTAAATTTAAATGAAATTGACCCCTAAAACCCCACTACTAGACTGCACGCGCTCGCAGCAAAACGAACAGGCCAAGTTTACGAACCACAGCCATTTTGAAAACGGTGTAAACGTAGTCGGCGTTACTAAAACTTGCATTCAAATGTTGTACACTTAACGTAATTGCAAGCTAGTTATGGTAACAAATTTGCTCTGATACGAGATTGCAATTTAGCTTTCAATCCCTTGAACTTGTTACGATATATTTCACTGCTAGGGCTAGCGATTAGCGTTATTAGCTTGCAAGCTAATGTAAGACAGCTACCGTTAGCATACTTCGTCACCACGTTCTTGTGTTCATACACGTTTCTGGTCAAGTACTACAATGCGTAAACACATGCCCTATCCTAATCCATCTGCATTAATCTATTGATGAATGTTTTAGCTGCATTTAATTTTAGACAATTCAATTGTAATTTCTTTTTTGGTTTGCGTTGACGTGTACATGACTTACCTCAAATGTATTGGTGTCGTAAGAGAATGCTGCTTAAATCAAAATGGCCCCTGAAATAATAAAACGCGAGGCCAAGGGGCGTGCTAGAAAACGTGAAAGGCGTGCTAGAAGAACTTGGAATATTTTGGCGCCTCATCTTGTCTCAAGAGACTTTCGACTCGATAAATACATTTTACAGACGATGGAAAATTACTAAACAAATGGTGCAAGCTGTAAATTAATTCTCGCTATTGTTATTTCGGATTTATTTAATTTCAATCATCGAATGTTGAGAAAACAATATGTTTTCAATTATTCGTTGTTATATTTATAAAGGCAAAAACGTATTAAATTCCTTTACCATTCTTTTGTAAACGTTTTCACTGAAACTGCCAAACCCATTTCCACGCACTGGGAGCGCCCTCTAACGTCAACGTTTTACAAATACAAATTCCTATGAATTTAAATTATTTCAGAAGCATTTGAGAAGCAGGGGGTTGCATTTTTTCGTAACAATATAATGTTTCTCTTGATTAACTTTACATTAGCTATTTAGGCCTGGTCCTATATCACTTCCCAAAAAAGCTGAAGTAGACCTTAGCCTTCTACTGAAAGAGCCGCAATACAAGATGGGGGCGCTCTTGGCTAATTTATAGCAGTCAATATTTTCGCGCTGTCAAGAAACTTCCCAGCTAGTGCATAGTTGAGCTCTACGTCGTACACCAAAAAAGCGCAAGAAACTCGATTTTCCCTGCTAAGTTACCAGTGACACCAAGAACTGTGAGAGAGCTAGCATATTTGAATACAGGTTAGAACACTTCTCATCCTGATACTCAATGGTCATATAACAGTTAGCGACTTTCCCTGAATGCCTTAGTTTTTGTTAACCAATATAAATAACTTACAAGTATTCTCAATATACTGACACTTTCTGATATTATATTATCTTAAACTATTCAAAGTATTTAGAAAGTACACAATTTGCTCTGTTAAATTTCTTTAAACTGGTTTTCAAACTTGCTGCTGGCGCTTGTGCGCTTCAAATTGACCAAATAAATATGCAGATATTGTCCATTCTAGACGGCAGTCCTGGACTGCTAAATTACGGAGCATAGCCTTTACACTGTTTCCAATACAATTTTTGTCATCAATCTGTTGTCCTTGGCTCTATGATTTTTTTGACATGCTATCTTTCTTGATCTAAATTGCTCTTGACTGATTGAATGCTAATTTAAATGATTTAAAATGTGCCATATAGAAGTGGAGTGAATTAAAAGGCCTACACAGATGAAAAGGCTAGCTCTACCTACTACAGCTGAAGAGGTGAGTAATACCTGACAGTCCATCACTGACCAGTGTGTGCATGTACGTGTGTTTATTCTAGTGAGCATGTGCTGTAGTGTGTATTGTAAAGTATTTTTTGATTATCTCCACAAAAAACTACACTTACATTCACAGATGCAAACCGACATATCCCAGCATGAGCCAACTCCTTGGAGAAATACTAAAGGTAAATGTACACTGTACTGCTACTCAACACTTTTTTGTATATGGTATAAGAAAATATCAAGACACCTGTTGCCGAATTGAAATTTCATTGTTTCATTTGTGTTGTAAAAAAACACGGTATGATTCCACATTCTCAGATATTATATTTTCACTGTAGTTGTTCTTCAACTGGACAGTTATACTGTACAATCATCCTCTCACATACAGTACTTTCATTACAAAATATTTGTGAGCATGTTTTCAGCAGGTTGTTGGAAAGGTAGGGGTGTATACAAAGAGACTATTCTGTTTGAAACAATGCAAGTAGAGCTTGGCTGCCTATTTCCACCCCCGTCTGCCCACTTCGGTCCACCAGCCTGTCTGTGTCTAACTCCGCCAGTCTCTCTCCCCGTCTCTCTCTCTCTGCTTCTTTTGCACCACCAACGCCATTAAGGAAGTACAAATTAAAAAAGTTGTTGTCATGGAAACCAATTGTGCCTCCCCCTTCACCCCTCCCCCACCACTCTTGCATCTGCACTGAAGAGGCATGGAGGACATCGAGGAAAAAACGCAAAGGAAAGAGCAAAAGGTGCCATCTGAGAACAAGAGAGGACATACTCAACCACAGACAGCAGCTGTCTAATTGCAAAGCGTAATTTTGTAGCCTAATTAGTTGGATGGTGAATAGTAAATAGTGCAGAATTTGGGAGAAGGAAGTGTCAACCCTCGTGATTCTCTCATTACCCTAAACAGGTAAATCACCATTATGTCAATGCACAAAGTCAGAAGAAATGTAATTCCTATTGACACAAATAGTAGCGTGTTGGCCGGATGCCTGCTGAGGGGAGGTGTTTAGAAGGCAGGAGCAGCTGCTTTGTTGGTGTTTTGTGTTGTTGTTTTCCTTGTTGTAGTCCCTGCGATGAGAATGGAGTCCTAAGTGAGCTGCATATACTGTATGCCGCCGCCGTTCATATCCTGGCACAGGAGGGAGACGCAAACAAACAAACAAACTGGTTGCCGTGGGTGTGTTCCCAACTGCTTGAGGGCTGACACACTTCCACCGCACCCCCTTCATGCACTCCACTGGGGAAGTGCACGTGTCTTGAGGGCCTTCATTCAAGGTGAACATAGATGACATGGCAAGAGGCTGCCATGGCAACAGTTTCTTACGTCCAACAACCTGCGCTAACATGCTGCATAAGGAAGTCTCTTTTTACAACCCCCTTAGATTACTGGTCTACTTGGAAAAAAAATTAAATGTCTGACATTCTAATGTATCAGCTGCTGTACATTGTGTTCCTCTTGAATGTGTGCTGTTGTGACGGAGATAGAGATTGATATGGATGCTGGTCAGGTGTCTGCCTGTCCTCCTCTTCAATCAATAATCAATCTAGTTCACTGGCTGTAATTGTTTGGGCTGTAATTGCTTCTCCTGAACATCAGAAAGGGGTTTCACGCTTAATCCTGCTTCTTTGGAAGGACACAAGGACTGAATGTGGTATGACGTCCTACAGCAACATATCTGTATAACTTATCGAAAGGTTGGGTTTTATCAGGGTAGATGGGGTAGCATAACTAAGAATGATTGGCACATTGGTTGTAAGGAGTGGGGCTGCCTAAAAAAATACAACATCAGACATTATCATTCCTTGCTCAGCTAATGTATTTGACATGATGGTTATGTCTATTTGTTTACATTTTTTTTCAAACAACATAAACTAAACAATGTTAAATAACTATTAGGCTGATCTTTGCATAAGAAAAGAAAAATGTATTCCTCTCCGACAGCGCTTATCTGAGATTTATACGATAGTCAAATATATTTTGGCCAGCATGGCTATCTATCCTAACAATTTCTATCATCAAAACCAAGCCTGTATGTCTGTGGTCCCTCACCACTCTGGCCACTGGATAAGAGGATCCATTGCCTGTGACATTCAAGTGTCCTCCTCATGCGTCTGTCCATTGTGAGTTTCTCCGGTGCCCTATAATAATGGTGTGCACGCCCAGGCCATTATAGATAGCCAGTGTCCTGGTTAAATGCAACACCTCTCTCAGCAAGCTATAATTAGGGTGCGTGATTCACTCTGATTCATACCAGTGTGTGTGTGAGTGTGCTGTTCTCACAAATGAGCTGGACTAGGAGGGAGGAAGAAAGCTGTAGCACACATGGATCATGTGTGTGTGTTTGTGTGCGTCCCTGTTTGTGCATGAAGATGTGTGTGTTTAGGGCTGTGCCACGTGTGGAAAATTCACAAAATGATGGGAGGAGCGAGAATGATGGTGGGAGCACAGTCCCTGTGTGCCAATTTCGTCAGCCCACAATTACTCTCACACAGACATGAATCAGGACAACTCAACCTATTATGTCTGACCTCAAAAATGAAAGAAAAATAGCTCTTAGCGTTAGACAGTCAGGTTGGTACATCATACAACAACTTAAGGTCTTTAACAATAGGTCTTAATGTGTGTGTGTGTGTGTGCATACATGCATGCATTAGTTTTTTTGTGTGCACATGTGAGAGAGTGCATTTGCAAGTGGGATCATCTCTATACCCAAAATCTATACCGTTTCCTTTTTTGTATTACAGGTATTTTGACTGAACAATGGACAACTTCTTGACAGCCACATTCAATCTTTGGACTACTGCCCATCTAGCTATCAGGGGGACCTACAGTAAGAACTAATGGGCTGCATTAGTATCATGCACCTGTAGGAGGACACACACACAATGTGTGGTTCTTTGAGCAAGACTGCATGCTTGATAAGCTATTTATTATGTACGTTGACATAATAGAACATCTAATACGCGCGCGCGTGCGTGTGTGTGTTTGCAATCTTGTGTTGTGCTCCTGGTAGATGGTGTGGGAGTGTGGTAGTGGGTGGCTCAGAGCAACATTAATAACCGAGGGCCATGGAGTGAGGAGACAGGAAAAGGAAGCACTGTTCACTGATCGCCCACCACTTCCTGTGTCTCTCCTACACAGTCGGCCCACGGAACAGCGCTGCTTCTAAAATCAGTTTGTTTGGAGGCACTGCCGATGGCGGTAAGATACCAGCGAAGGTAAACAAAGGGAGACAGGGTGGGGGAATGCTTCCCACCTAGCAGCAGCTGTCTTTTTTGGACACTGTGAAGGTTATGCCGTCGTCCAGTGACATTTCTCACGTTGCGAAGGGTTGTTTGTTGTCGCTCACTGTTCTTCGTTCTCCGTGATCGCCGTCAGTCGGCCGGTAACACAAACATTATGAAAGCCCTCAAAGAGTTGGGTGATAGGAGACTCTGACTAAAACGATGGTGAGAATGTTGTCACGCCACACGTTCGCATGGTTACATTTCGTCCAGCAAATAGACCTTGTGTTAGCCATAGCTATAAAAAGGCCAACACCAACGACAGTGCAGAGTTGAAGAGTCACCAGCAGGGGTCCCCCACTCATCAGCTGAAGCGGCTCCGTCGCAGAGACCACAGCTGTTGATCACTGGGGCTGAGCTGAACCACAGCTCCTCTCCGTCCAGCACTGACCCCGGTGGGACGAAGACGCCTGGGGTTCATTCGGGCGGCCGCAGCCCCCTTACGGAGATCCCAACGACCACACAGACCCCCACCACCACCCCCACCGCTACTGGAGCGGGGGTAGCTCGGAGCCAAGTGGCCATGCATGGAGAGCGATGGGAATGGCTGATAACAGCTCCCTGGCTCTTGCACACACTGTGCTGGGTGAGAGGCAAACCCCCTGCCCTTTTGGGCTCCCACATCCCCATTGAACCTTCCGCCCACTCACTGAGGAATGCAGGGAGAGGGAGGGAGGGAGGGAGGGAAAGGGGCCTGGCGGCTGAGATGGGGCTTACAGGAAGAATTGGGAGATGCCGTATAGACAGGGGAGAGGAGGGGAAAGGAGAGAGCAAACGAGAGGAGAAAAAGGAGGGAAGAGGGAACTTCGAGAAAAAAAAAAAAGCACGAGCTGTTTTGTGAAATATGCAAACACGTGTTTGGAGTGAGGAGGCGTCAAGTGGGGCCGTTTGGCGACCAGCCCATGTGAGGACATGGTAAGGCAGAGTCTGGGGCACGCAGGGCGGACTAGCACCACAGCCTCAGTGGGAGCAGAGCACAGGCTCCATCAAAGGTTCTTAGTGGGCAGAGAGGTTTTCAACCCAAGCTCTGCCAAACAGGTGGGGAACGACACGGTCAGCAGAGGGTTATGGGAGCGCGAGCACACACAGCCGCGCGCACACACCCACACGCTCGCCAGGGCTAATCCGCTATCACAAGAGTCAGTAGATTTGTATCTGTGTTTCTCCACTTCTTGGGTGACGGTATTCACAGGAGATAAAACGAAGGGTGGGGGGGCACTGTCGTCACATCACACCTATGACAGAGCCGGGTTGTGTGACGGTACGCGGAGGAGCAGTGTGTGTCTGTGTGTTTGTTTGGTGGGGTTGGTGGTCATTAGCACGTCGTTAATAGGACTGAAGTGAGAGAAACCAAGTGAAAAACAGACACCCCAGGGTTTATGATGTCATGCGTCCTAAACAGGTTTTTATTGTTCTGTCAAAGGTGAAACAGAGATGCCACAAGTCTCATGACAGGGATCAGTCTGGGCCTTCTCTGTACAATTACCCACCCACACAAACACCCTCACACACACACCCTCACACACAAACTGCTTGTTTCTTTTTCCACTGTGCCAAGTGTGCCACATTTTCTTATCAGGGGGGCCCTGGGAGGAAAACAGAGCTACTGCAAAGTCGCTCATTGAATTAGGAATTCCACAGTGTAGAGGGGTGGCATTGTTGATGAAAGGTTAGAGCTGTTTCAAATTCTCTCCAAAATGAAAAGCGCTTCTCTCCAGCGGACCTGTCAACTGAGTGCTGACATTTTGGGAGCATCGTCTGTATCTCTAATGTGCCTGCAGCAAAACACCAAGACCATTAAAGCCAAATCGAGAGAATGACACAACGCGATTAACGCGAAATAGTGTCGCAAAACAGTCAAGCCCGATTGCAGAAAAGAGGCCCTTTAAGACTAAAGAGACTCTGGTAGTGTGTAAATACAAAAAGACTACACGCACAATGAGGAGGGCGGGGGGGGGGGGGACGGGACATACTTTACTCGCAAGAGAGGGGACTCAATGACAGAACGACGCACACTGGGAACATGGGGATTAAATACAGGGAGACACAGGTGATAACATTAATTAGACACCACAGGTGATTCTCATGAACCTTACGGGAGGCGCGCTGGATCCGCCGTCTGGTAGGACGCGGGGCCACCCTGCTGTAGTGTGCAGGCTGGTTCCCATGACAGCAATCACCTTGGCAATTCTCTGTTATCTGCCTACAGACCTCAGTCTACATTCACAGAAAGCTATTAGGCCAGGAACAATAATCCATTGAATAGTGTGCTCTTAATGATAAACATTTACACGCCGCCAAGGGCAGCCTGTCATCGGGTCTTTACATTGGGGATTAGTTTCAGTTGTTTGAATTAGTGGTTTTTTCAAGGGCAGCACGGGGGAGTGGAAAATCTGGGGGTGGAACATGAAGAGATTTCACAAGAGGAGGCAGGTGCTGATGACAGGACGTTAAATCTAGCTGGCGCTCTCTTTCTCTCTTTGTGCCTTCCTCTCCAAATCCGTGCGTGCAGCTCACACACACACACACACACCTCGACATATGGCACGCAGACACAGGCGTTCAGTGTGGTACACCTTGTCTCTGAGGTGCCCTTCAGAGGAAAACTAGTGAAGGCAACGCGGACACAGGAAGCCACAGTGGGTTGCCTTGACCTACATTGTCCTTTGCCATCCCGCAGGTCACTGCTGCAAAAGCCAGCACCTTTCAGCGTTATTCTTTGTTGGTAAGACACTTTTCTGCAGCTTCAGCTTTTGTGTTTGTGTGTGTGTGCGCGTGTCTCTATCATTTTTTCTCCCTGCCATCTCCTTCTCCATGACTCACTAAAGTTCATCCAGACCTTTCCATGTTTGTTCCTGTTTTTCCAGCAGGACACTCACTGACGTTACCGGCCTTACCAAAGCGGGGCGCCGTCCTAGCAGAGCATTATCAAAGGAAAATGATGTGTAAAGGCAAACTTGTCCTACCCGCCAGGGCTACGAGTGCAAACAGAGCGACAGTATTTGCTTTTCATGTGAAAATCAATGGGTCCAGACAGATGGCTGTTTGCTCTCACAGTATTTACACTTAGCCGTCGTGAAAAACGACCTCGCGTCCCTTTCTGCGGTATCGCACAGGTGAGGTTAAGCTGTTTCCCCCTTTAAAAACACGGTGGAGGCGCCAGGAGAGGCGCCTTCATTCTCCATTGTCCTTCGAGGTACGTGTTTGTCTCTCTTTTCTCTTCCGCTGCTGGCTGTTGCATTACCTCTGACTCCAAATAGACCTCGACCCACTTGAAAAGCATTGGGAGAACAGCAGCCCTTGTGTGATAATAAACACAGGCCAAGTTAAATGATAATCAGAGTGGTGCCGGCTCACAATAAGCACAAAGCTTCCATTGAGAGTGGCTGACTGACTGATAGAGCGAGGAACAGTAGACTACACCAGACAGACAGACAGACAGACAGTGTTTGATTAGAAGTGCTGGTCTGGGACCACCGTTGACAAAGTGTTTGGCTAGTTACCACAGAGTTCAGGGGAAGCGCAGAGCCGTGCCTGGGTGGGGAGCCTGACTCGGTGTGCTCCGCTTTGTGAATGGAGGCCACGGCTTTTCACTGGCGGCCTATAGTATGTCTGCTGCTGGAGCAGCATGGAACCCTCATCAGGGGGAGGCTGGAGGACTAGCCTGCTGACTCGCTGACTTTACAACCGAATCTCCCGTGAAATCATCTTTCCTCCTGCTACTCGTAGCAGGGCGGTATATTTAGCTGCTAGCACTTCTGCCGGGGAGCAAACAGAAGTTGTGCCGCTAAAATTCCTGTGATTCAGGGCTTTTTATATCAGCTGTGAGGGAACAGTGATTCATGTTCTCAGGCAGACTGCCACTGTCACGGCCACAGCCAGCGCCTACAGGCGACGCAGCCTTTCCTTTTTTTTTCTTCTTCTTTTTTTCCGAGGAACTGAGGATGAGGGCTGAAGAGGGTTTGAGAGCAAGTTGACATGTGGGTTTTCTCGCGCGCGGGTGTGTGTGTGTGTGTGTGTGTGTGTGTGTGCGAGGGCTGGCATTCCAGTCAGGGCAGAGCGGATGGGGCGTGGGTGGATTGCGGGGGTGGACTGGTGGTGCAGGGGCGGAGTGGAGCAAAGAGCAGTGTCCCAAAGCCCTGAGCTCACCGCCTTGCAGCCTGCCGGCGGGCCGCTCCCTCTAACCCCCCCCCCTTTCACCCCCCCCCCCCACTTGGCCAGAAGCCCTCGCATTACGGGGACTGCCCGTCTCACAGCGACTCCAGAGGAGGAGGACACAGGCTCGTATTGTTTCCTCCAAGTGACGGTTAGCGTGCCGGTAAAGTGATGAAGTGATTCACTCCGCCAGCGAACGCGCCTACACTTAGCAACACTGCACCGTAACCTAATCTAATCATGTGTGGGCCCTATAAGACACAGGAGCAAAAACAGGATGTGTGTCAGTCAAGGGAGAGGGCAGGACGGGCACGGGTGGGGTCGAGGCTTGATACAAGTCACTCCTTTGTTTAACCATTAAACACAGGGTTTACTGCGGCAGCAGTGAACCCTGGATGGAGGCAATAAAAAGAACACGCAAGAACAAAGGGCGATAAGCCGTGGCTGAATTCCCCCCGTATTGTCCCCAGTGGACTAGAGAGAAATGATTATGATATGTAGGCAGGAAGTCCTGACACACATGCTGCGTGTCCTCAAGTGGAAAGGACATCCTAATATGGCTGAGAAGGCTGGTTGCAGGACTGAGGGTTGGAACGTCTTACACAATCTGGCCTGGGCTGGGCTGGGCTGGGCTGGTGCTTGAGAGCATTGCATTCTGCACTGCTGATTTTCCGCACTCCCTTTGTGTGTGTGTGTGTGTGTGTGTGTGTGTGTGTGTGTGTGTGTGTGTGTGTGTGTGTGTGTGTGTGTGTGTGTGTGTGTGCGTGCGTGCGTGTGTGCTTGCGCGCGTTATGCAACAAGAGGCAGCAGACAATGACATTTGAATGTGCTGACTGGCCCTTGGTCGGCCGTGCGCAGGTGACGCTCACACAGTGGAACAAGATGACCTTACAGATAGACAAAGTTTAACGCACTCCTCCTTTTTTTGGCTGCTCCAACACCCCTTCCTCTCGCTCTCTCTCTTTCTCTCTGTCTCTGTCCCCCCCTTTCTCTCTCTCTCTCTCTCTCTCTCTTTGTTTCCTTAATGAAATAAACACCTGTCACGTGGCCCACCATTTGCCCAGTGAGCTGAGCTATAAAAAGATCCCCTCTGACTGCATTTATTTATCAATGAATCTGGCCTGCCTCTCTGCTTCCACCGCGCAGTATCAAATGGCATATGATTATGGGGCAGCCATTACGGCTGGGCTGCTCTCGACCTCCGCCACTGCGTGTAATAGACGCTAATGGATAAGGCAAATGGCGTTCCATTTGAACTTTAGATCCCACTCCCTCCACCAGGGGCTCCTGTGACTCCAGCGGATGGGCCGGGGGGAGAGAGAGAGGTGGGGGGGTAGCTTTGTAGCCCACACAAAGGGCATTCATGGCAGCCTACTCCGGCAAACGCGCTCATACTTTCTATTGAATCTGTGGAAGAGCCGGTTAAGGCGGGGCGGACGAGGTGGGGGTTGTTCATGAACTGGGACTGTCGGGTTCAGGATGGCGGCGGCCCCGCGGTCCGTGTTCCGAACAGAGGATGTCAATGTAAACAGGGCCAGTCAGCGCTGAGGAATGT
>JAVQIZ010069147.1:0-25641 GCA_036023535.2 Galaxias brevipinnis
CTCTCTCGCTCTCTCTCTCTCTCTCTCTCTCTCTCTCTCTCTCGCTCACACACACACACACACACACACTCGCACACACACACACACACACACGCACACACAGGGACAGAGTGCCCTGAGTGACTGTGGCCTGTGAGAATAGTGAGAAGGGTGACAGAGAGTTGGGTTGGCCTCGCTGGAACAGGATGTGTTTCTGAGGGTGTAGACATTTCTGCCCACGACGGGTCAAAACACACCAATACACACACACACACACAACATCACAACACATATCAACAGGCCTGTTTTGTTGTCAGATTCTACCAAATCTTTCTCTGTCAACGAGGAACTGTTTTTTTTTATTAATTATTTGAACAGCTATAGTTGATTTTTGAAGATATGCAGGCAAGCTTAGAGACAGACACATGTCTTGTCTCCCTTTACGAAGCTGGAGACTCGCGCCATCTATTTGTACTGCATACAAGAGCTTTTTTTTAATTTTACCGCAATCTATCTTAACAACTGGAGACTTTTCACGTCTCAAGTACTGGTGTGACCCCTTGTCTATTTTGACCCCTTGTCTATTTTGCCTTCAGTTCGAGGATGATGTGGTGGACATCTGCTTTGAGATCCTGGACAACTCTCCCGCTGCGCTGAACAACTCAGAGATGGACACGAGCAATCGCGGCGACCCAGCCTACGTGGGAAGGACCGTCACGGCTATGGTGAGACAAAACTTCTAACCAATGTTTTTCAAATGCACACCACTGGGCTAAACGAAATCAAAACTCTAACTCTAGCTTGTCGGGTCCTCTTGGCGTCACCAGGTCAACGCTAACGACGACCGTGGCGTGTTGTCAGGGCGATGGGACGGCGAGTATTCCGACGGCGTGCCGCCCTCCCGCTGGACAGGCAGCGTGCCCATTCTGAGACGCTGGCATGAGTCGGGGGCCAAGCGGGTTCGATACGGACAGTGCTGGGTGTTTGCCGGTGTGGCGTGCACAGGTATGCCCGCAGTCTGGTCTACATGCTGGAATATCTCTAATATATCATGCTAATCTATCACTTAAGGCCATTACACTGGAGCACGCACACACACACACACACACTAACACAGAGTATACACACACAGACGCACAACACTATTCTGTTCTAGTCTATGGTAATCTAACCTGATGCATTGCACTGTTTCTTCTAAGTGCTGCGTTGCCTGGGCATACCGACACGCTGCATCACCAACTACTCCTCGGCCCACGACACAGAGGGGAACATTTCCATCGACTTCCTGTACAACGACCAGCTGGAGAGGCTGACATCAGATAGCGGCAAGAAAGACAGCATCTGGTACTGAACCCTAATCCGTCCTGACCTCTGACCCCTTATTCTGAGTCACAGTCTGAGTCAATCAAGTCATAGCCAAATATTCTGTTCTGTAGACTATTGTTCTTTTAAAAAGAAATAAAAATTAAATTGAATGAATTAATGGAAACAAAAATAAGTAATGTAATAATTAATGTAGCGTGTGTCTGGATCAATAACCTTTGTTTCTGTCATACAGGAACTTCCATGTCTGGGTGGAGTCCTGGATGAGCCGTGAGGATCTCCCCAAAGGATATGACGGATGGCAGGTGCTGGACCCAACCCCCCAGGAAAGAAGCGATGGTAGGCTCCAAACTATCGTCCACATATAGAAAGCAAAGCTCCCTTCCCGTCCCAAGAGCACAAGTAGTACAGCTCATTTATCAGAGAAACACATTTCCTGTTTTGGACACACGAGCCCCCTTTCCATTACAGCTGCCATGATTTATACATTTTCCCCTCTTGTCCCGTTATGTGCATTTCTCCAACCCTGCCTCCTTCTCTCCTCGCCATGTAGGGGTGTTCTGCTGTGGTCCGTGCCCGGTGCGTGCGGTGCGGGATGGCGAGGTGGGGGTGAAGTACGACGCACCTTTCATCTTCTCCGAAATCAACGCAGACGTGGTGCACTGGATCGTCCGAGAGGACGGCCGACGCCAGCAGGTCTACTTGGACCGCAACACCGTGGGGCGCAACATCAGCACCAAGAGTGTCTTTGGGGAGAGCCGAGAAGACGTCACTGACCACTACAAGTACCCTGAAGGTATCATGCAGTTAACTTAAAAAGTCATGCATTCCATATTTGGAAAGCTTCAGCCACTTCCCATGAACTTAGACCATTCAGCACTCCCTCACAACTTCATCTTTATCAAGGCCTTAAATATAAAGGCAATCCAACGGACAATTGTTCATTACTGGTTTGCTGCCATTTGTCTGTGTCGAATATATGTCTCACTAGTAGACACATTCTGATATCCCGAGTGGAAGAAAATCTTGAAAATCAAAAAATGTGTCAACATTAAAATTGTATATTTATTATATAATATGATTACTGACTGTGTCTTGCCCCAGGCTCAGCAGAGGAGCGAGAGGTTTACCAGAAGGCGGGACATCGTCTCACCCTGCCAGAGGCCAATGGACAGAGCGAGCTGCAGCTGTCAATCAAGCACGCCTCGGCCGTCCATGGGACAGACTTTGACGTCATCGTAGAGGTGACCACGCAGCGCTTGTTCTCAAAGTGCCAGCTATATATTTAGTGTAAAACAGGGCCCTGCAGTATGTTTATCCACCCTTACACCATCAGCCTTAGCTGCCGCAAGTCATCAGAATTCTGCTATTACACTCCTCACTTATAGTTTCCAGCCGCTGACCTTTTTGACCTCGTCGACGTTTAGGTGCAGAACACGGGCCGTCAGGAAACCCTGGCAGACTTGACCGTCATGTCCAAAGCCGTCACTTACAACAGCCTCCACCGGGGGGAGTGCCAGAGGCGCAAAGCCAGTGTCACCGTGCCAGCCCAGAAAGGTAAACAGACACAAACATGTCAACTAGGGTGGCTCACATTGTAGCGTTCAAAAAACAACAACCGAATCCTAACCGTTCTCTTTCCCCAGCCCATAAAGAGGTGCTGCGCTTGCGTTACGAACACTACGGAGCATGTGTGACGGAGCACCACTTGATCAGAGTGACCGCCATGCTCCAGGCCGAAGGTCACGACGAGCCCATACTGCGAGAGGTCAACATCCCTCTGACCATGCCCAAGCTCCTGGTGCAGGTAGGGACATATCTCCACCCCTTCCAGTTGATCCCAGTCAATGTATCTCTTTATCTCTGTACCCTCTCTTTATACCATAGCTACCATTAAAAGTAAAGACCAGACTCTATTTTTCTATTCGTTTGCTATGAATGACAGGATTCTTTTTTTTTTTTACATCTTCTACGGCCACACTGCCACACCCTTCCCATCTCCCCTATGGTCCTCTAAAGTTGGTTCTGTCCATCCCTTTGTATCTCTCCAGGTGGAAGGCAAGGCTTTGGTCTCCAAGAAGTTGACAGCCTACATCTCCTTCACCAACCCTCTGCCGGTCACACTGAGAAGGGGCATGTTCACCGTGGAGGGTGCGGGGCTGACCCCGGCCACAGAGATCAAAGCTCCGTGAGTAACTTGTAGCGTTTGCTTTTGCCTAACCCCTTTAAAACGTAAATTGATTTCACCTTGCTACACAGTCAGTGGACTCGGTGTATGGCTGTGTCCTGGTTAGGCAGCAACGGGCTCCGGGGTTAGAAGGTTTGTTGGCTGCCATGAGGAATTCCTTCCCGGGGACAGTCTGCTACTCTGACACAGCCATGCTAACCACAACAAACCCTGCTTCCCGTCCGCCGACCTCCTGCACAGATACATACACAAACACACCCACACACACACACACACATACACGCAAACACAGGGAAAGGATTTATTACCGGCCGGGCCAACCTCTCTAAAACCACAGCCCAAACTTACCCCGTGGAAGCCAAATGAAACATCTGCCTCCAGACTAAACACAGATGAATCCTCAGTGTATGCCCATCTCACATACGTATGCACATCTAGAGAAGAGAACAAGTCCCTGTGTCACAATCTAATATAAATAGTTGAATTGCCCAACGGGGGCAGTTCAGACTGCCTCATCATCAAGTCTCTGTACTTGAAAAGGTGCACATCTAGAAAGAGAACTGGTCCCTGTGTCACAATCTATTATAAATAGTTGAATTTTCCTACGGGGTCAGTTCAGACTGCCTCATCATCAAGTCTCTGTATTTGAAAAGTTGCATCAGACAGGACATGGATCAATGGTCATCCAAAATGTTTTGTTTGGGTGCTGCAGTAACAAAGTAATGGGTGACCTGTGGGAGTGTGTGCCACGTGTAGCTAACTGTGGTTATAATAGCAAGCTAATGGCTCTGTGGTACTATTTGTGTTTCAGTGGTGAAATTGGATCAGGTCAGCAGGTTACCGTGAAGTTAACTTTCAAGCCAAGACGGGCTGGACTCCGAAAGCTGCTAGTGGACTTTGACTCAGATCGCTTGATGGACGTGAAGGGAGATGCCACCATTATAGTACGCCGCTGGTGACCTCAACTAACCATGCAATCAAAGGATCATAATATGCTAATTATAACAAAGTACCACATATTTTTTTTAAACGGTAATTCTACAATCTGTGTGATTTTATGTTTGTTTTAAACTTTTCCACAAATGGAGTGCATCTATAAATGCACGTTATGTACTATTAAAGCCATTAACTATAATAGAAACAACAGAAAACTATTTTCAGGCAAACTTTAGATAGGCCCCTAAATGTAATGTGAAATCTAAAACAATGTTTTATGAATGAACCTGCCCTCTCACTATACTAGCCTTGCATGCACTATAATTATGATGGTTATACGTCCCTGTTATTTACTCTTTTCAGAACTATAAACACAGATTCTTGCACTGTCCTACAATAAACTATCACTATTTAATATTTTTCGTATTTTACAGCTATTTCTGAATCCTATATATGTAAATCGCATGTGTTTGTGTATTAAATCAAATAAAAGTTGTGTTTTTTTAAGTTCCTTGTGTGAAAAAAAGATTTTTATTAATGACTTAAATCTGTCAGACATTATCAAATCACATTCCTCAATGTAAAAAGGAAGAAACATAGCTTGAGAGGCACATGGGCATAATTTGATATTCTTAACGAAGTTGGCGTTATTGGAAAAAAAAAAAAATCGTTAATCAGCTCTCCGCTGGCGGAGCTTTTCGCCGAACTGTCTTGGTCAGGGCTTGTTGGACCACTGGATACAGTTTGTAGCAACCATCGATGCAGGTTCGGACACCGGCTGTAAGGGTGTTCTCTCCTATCTCCCCGTCAGATTGAAGTCCGGATATTTGGTTCAGGCTGGGTAAAAATGCCACGGTAAGACTGCCCTGATTCTCTACACTGTCTGAGCCTGCCCAACGTGTGGTCTCTTCCAAGAAGGTAGGATCGGTGAGGCAAGTGTCGCCGTCCTGTCGGAGGGAGCAACCAATCACCAGGTCGTACATCTCAATTCCTGCATCCGCAAGGGCAAGAGAGGCGCATGTGACAGCATGTGCCAGAACTGAGCCGTTGTTCTCTAGAACCATAACGTTAACATCGATCTGAGAGCGTGGATACTTGTGAAGACACACTCCCGGCCGAAGGCTCTCCAGAAGCATCAGTGACAGGTCCCTTTCCTCACTGCCCTGAATCCATGAACCCCTTTCCGTACAGGAGAACGGTGCGAACCGCATGTCGGTCATCAGCCTCCCACATTTCATATCTGTCTCGTCTTTGCGCTCCATTTCACGGGGTCCGTACACACAGCACATCAGCTTCGTTTTCCCTGCTTCTATGTAGGCTGACCCCTTGGCTTGGCTGACCAGTCCACAGCGGACGAACACAGGACGAACATCCACTTGGCCTCGTTGTCTGCCGTCTGCTCTTGGGCTGGTAGAAGAGGGTCGTTTAGCTGCAGCCTTTTTCATAAACACGGTTGGACTTTGAGAGGCATCTGGCCCCCGAATCCGTTTAGTATCAGTAGGCATATTGTTCAGAATAATCAGCCACCGATCACGCGTTTTCTTTTTATTACTTTTTCAATATGGTCCAGCCAGCACTAATTCCGCAGGAAACAAATGTGTTAACTAAAAGTAGTTCCGCTCCCAAACGCTGCGTAGATTGCACCTGTACGTGTGTTGCAAAATTATATTTTCTATCAAATCAGGTAATAATTCTCAATTTCAGACACATTGTTAAAATATTTTTATTTGAGGATGACAACCAAGTGGAGTAAATTTAGGAGATTAATTATATGTAGTGATTGTAGGCCAGTTTATGAAAGCAAGCATATAACTATATATTAAATCATTGCATTAATATGAGTCTTCATTATTTGACCTTACTCAACACGTGTACTGTAACTCATTAATTTAAAAATTAGGAAAACATGTGAACTGTTTCATTTTAGTTGCATCATCCAACTCTTGATCCGGAGTTCACGCAAGAGAGAACGCGGGCTTGTCAGTGACAAACAGCATGCAACAACCAATAGAAACATATATTCACTAAAGTGCCGGCTCTGATTGACCTATAGCAATTGCTTGTGGGCAGGTCCTTTTCCTACGTTTCCCTGTGTGTGTGTGTGACTGCTGCAGCGTGGGGAGGAGAGTTGAGACTGAATCGGATATTTCTTTGAAACCATTGCCACTTCTGTGAGTAAAAGCTACTTTTTTGGCATGTTTGATATAAAGCAATAGTGGTTTTGTTGGTAATCAAGGGAGAACTCAGTGTATAAATACTTATGAATTAATCGTCCTCACCTCTTTCTCTTGCCGACGTGTACTACTAGTACTGTTGTGTTGGGTTGGTTTGCTAAATTGCTCGGGTTGGGTTGGGTTGGTTTGCTAGCTAGCTTGACTTGTCTGGTGTAGCAAACATCTTATATTCTTAGCACAACTGTAGTAAGGGTCGACCTGTGGGGTTTTAAGAATTTACTGATTCTCAAGGAATCATTACAGTAACATGAGCGCCTGCCTGAAATATTGAAGTTGGGGCTGTACGAAATGTGTCTGTCATCTGCATCAACAAAAAGATCCGGATTGAGATATTTAATCATCATTACTAGTAGATGCAAAATGTGATCATCAACAATCCAATGAAATGTATTCATAATCTTTCATGTTTCAGAAGTCAGTTTAGAGGGAGGTGTTTATGGTAATTCCAGTTTATCTTGAAATGTAGGTTGTCCGTTTGTGTCTTTATAGGCAGGCGGAACACCCATTATGGACTCCACTCTGACCGCAGCTCAGGTCCGTGAGAAGTTCATCGACTTCTTCCGTCGCCACGAGCACCAGTATGTCCACTCGTCCGCCACCATTCCCCTAGATGACCCCACTCTGCTGTTTGCCAATGCCGGCATGAACCAGGTACACTCCTCGAATCCCACCACTCATTCATCCTCCAATCCCGTGCCACTCAGGTTCTCTCAGTGTATAGAAAACTGAATCCCCTTTCTCTCCCCTCCGCCCAGTTCAAGCCCATCTTCCTGAACACCATCGACCCGTCCCACCCCATGGCCAGGCTGAAGCGTGCCACCAACACCCAGAAGTGCATCCGCGCGGGGGGCAAGCACAATGACCTGGACGATGTGGGCAAGGACGTCTACCATCACACCTTCTTTGAGATGCTGGGCTCCTGGTCCTTCGGAGACTACTTCAAGGTGAGTCTGCGTCTAATGTGTGGGTGTGATTGTTTTTGGCAGCCCAGCGACATTGTGCCAGCATGAGTCAGCTTCTTTAAGCCTGCCCTGTCTTTTTCCTCCACCAACGCCTAAATGCAGCAACTGGCGTGTAAGATGGCCATGGAGCTGCTGACGCAGGAGTTCGGGATCCCCATTGAGCGTCTGTACGTCACCTACTTTGGAGGGAGCGCTGAGGCCAGCCTGGAGCCTGATCTGGAGTGCAAACAGATCTGGCTGGACCTGGGGTGAGTCCGAGAATGACCAATAGGAAAAGGGCTCCAGCTGGGTCTGGACCAATGGGAAAAGAAGCTTGTTAAAGAAAGAAGTTCAGAGATGAGTAAATAAGAAGTAGTGAGAAAAACTGTTCATGCAGTTGCATTAGGTCATGTCTAAGCCATCATTGTGTGTAGGATGGACGAGAGTCGTATCCTGCCAGGCAGCATGAAGGATAACTTCTGGGAGATGGGGGACACTGGACCATGCGGCCCCTGTAGTGAGATCCACTACGACCGCATCGGAGGGCGCGACGCCGCACACCTCGTCAACATGGACGACCCTAACGTCCTGGAGGTCTGGAACCTGGTCTTCATTCAGTTCAACAGGTAATAGAAACCAACACACATAAAAATAAAAAAAAGAGTTAATATACACAGAACACACACAAACACCTACAGGGGAGACAGCAAAGCAGTTGACACAACCAACACTTATTACACCTGTGACTGAAACAGTTAGTCGGTTAAAATGTATGTAATACACAGACATACACACACAAACACACACACATTGTTTTGCTCATATATGCATGAATTCCTCGCAGGGAGTCAGAGACTGTCCTGAAGCCACTTCCCACCAAGAGCATTGACACGGGAATGGGCTTTGAGCGGCTGGTGTCTGTTCTGCAGAACAAGATGTCCAACTACGACACGGACCTGTTCATCCCCTACTTCCAGGCTATTCAGAAGGTAAACCCTGACCCATGACATCTAACCCCTAACATCATTGATATATCTAAAACCCAAAGACACTTCGCATCGTAAATGGCAAACATGCAACGTCCTTAGACCCTGATGCTGAAAGACATTTACCCTTGTTAAAACGTTCACTAATGTCTGGCCCCACAACATTTTGTTCGGTCATACCATGCCTTAGTCTGGGCTGCTTGGATAACACGTTCAACTAGGTGACTTTCTGTCGGGTTCCAGGGCACGGGTGCCAGGTCCTACTCGGGCAAGGTCGGCGCCGAGGACTCAGACGGCATCGACATGGCGTACCGCGTCCTCGCCGACCACGCCCGCACCATCACCATCGCCCTATCAGACGGCGGTCGGCCCGACAACACGGGCAGAGGGTGAGGTGGCCGGGCCTCTGATTGGTTGTCTTATCTAAGCCTTGTTGCCTGGCTCTGGTGTGCTTCATATCTCTCTCATTGTACTGTTTTGTTTTGATCGTGTGTAGGTATGTGCTGAGGAGAATCCTGCGGCGTGCCGTGCGTTACTCTCACGAGAAGCTGGGAGCCCAGAAAGGTTTCTTTGCCTCCCTAGTGGACGTGGTGGTAGAGTCACTGGTGAGAACGCCATTCAGCCCTTACTCATTTCTGTAACATGGACACCGTACAAATAGCTGGTACCAACATGTTGTCTTTACAATGACCTCAGAGTCTTTGTGGTTTCTAATTTCCATGTCCCTCATTCCCGTTTCTTCCATTGTCCGTCTCGTCTGTCCCACCCTCCCTCTGGCCCCCAGGGCAATGCCTTCCCGGAGCTGAAGAAAGACCCGGACCAGGTGAAGGACATCATTAACGAGGAGGAGGAGCAGTTCCTCAAAACGCTCAGCAGGGGTCGCCGCATCCTCGACCGCAAGATCCAGAGCCTGGGGGACAGCAAGACCATCCCAGGTACTGACGCACACACACACACACACACACGGATAACCCTTTTGTACTTCAAATGACCCCCTGACCCTCCCTGACCTCCCGTCCACTCCAGGGGACACTGCCTGGCTGCTGTACGACACCTACGGCTTCCCCCTGGACCTCACCGCCCTGATCGCCGAGGAGAGGGGCCTGGGGGTGGACATCGAGGCCTTCGAGGACGAGAAGAAGGCTGCTCAGGTAGGCGGAGGGAGAGGAGGGTTTGGCCGGATAGCGCTGTGGGAGTTTATCCTAAACGTGTGTGTGTGTGTGTAGGTGAAGTCTCAGGGGAAGGGCTCGGGAGACGCCGACCACCTCATGCTGGACATCTACGCCATCGAGGAGCTGAGGAACAAGAGCACGCCCCCCACCGATGACGCGCCCAAGCACTGCTACACGGCCGACAAGAACGGCAGCTACAGTGAGTAGTGTGTGTGTGTGTGTGTGTGTGTGTGTGTGTGTGTGTGAGAGCGTGTGAGTGTGTGTGTGTAACGGTCGCTCCCCTCTGCAGCCTTTGAGCAGGTGTCGGCCACGGTGCTGGCGCTGCGGCGGGAGCGCGCCTTCTGCCAGGAGGTGACGACGGGTCAGGAGTGCGGCGTCCTGCTGGACCGGACGGCCTTCTACGCCGAGCAGGGCGGCCAGAGCTTCGACGAGGGCTACCTGCTGCGGGAGGAGGACGACTCGGACGACGTAAGAACAACCCCCCCCCACACACCTACACACACACACACACACACACACACCGGAAACGGGGCTCTCCACCCTGACCCGGTTCAGCTCCTCTCCCACTAAAACGAGCCACGCCGTACAGTGTTTTAACAGCGATTACGAATCCAGTAAACGACAAAAGAAATGACAAAGGAATAGAAAGGCGGATAGTGACACCGGGCCGTGTCGTCCCCCCTCGTTTTCAGAAAATGGAGTTCACGGTGAAGAACACCCAGGTGAGAGGCGGCTACGTCCTCCACATGGGGACGGTCTACGGCACGCTGAAGGTGGGGGACCGCGTCACGCTGCACGTCGACCAGGTAAGGGCCCCGCACCACACGCCCCCCCTCCGGGCGTCCAGCCTCCCCCTCCGTCTCTCTCCCCACTCCAAGTTCACCTCTCCGTCCCGCCGCTCCAGGCTAGACGCCGGCCCATCATGTCCAACCACACGGCCACGCACATCCTGAACTTCGCCCTGCGCGGCGTGCTGGGCGAGGCCGACCAGAGGGGCTCGCTGGTGGCGCCCGACCGCCTGCGCTTCGACTTCACCGCCAAGGGGGCCATGAGCACGGAGGAGGTGCGGCGCACGGAGGAGGCGGCCTGCGCCTTGATCACGGACAACAAGGTCAGTGGGCGTGTTTAGCAGGGGCCGTTTCAGGAAACTCGGCCACGGGTGGCCACCACACCACCGTTTAGGCCCCTGGCCCGGAGCCGTTCATACTGCCGAGTCTTCACCGGTCCTAAACCGAGTCGCGGGTTCTGACCCATGGTTGTGTCCCCAGCCGGTGTACGCCATGGACGCCCCGCTGGCCGCCGCCAAGTCCATCCAGGGCCTTAGGGCCGTGTTCGACGAGACCTACCCCGACCCGGTCCGCGTGGTGTCCATCGGCATCCCCGTCCAGGAGCTGCTGGACGACCCCAACGGTGCCGCCGGCGCGCTCACCTCCATCGAGTTCTGCGGGGGGACGTGAGTACCAGACTGTGTGGCTCCTGTTGTACCTGTAGACAGGGCAAATTGGCTTGGCTCTGAAATGGCTCTTGTTTTACCTGTAGACAGGGCAAATGGGCTTGGCTCTGATTCTTGGCACGTGTTGTCGTGGGAAGATGAGTTGTTTTGTTTTATTGTTGTTTGTGTTGTTATCTTCAGACACCTCCGTAACTCTTGCCACGCTGCTCCGTTTGTCATCGTATCGGAGGAGGCCATCGCTAAGGGCATCCGCCGCATCGTGGCTGTGACGGGAGCAGAGGCTCAGAAGGTTAGTCTGTTCTCACACACACACACACACACACACAGCGGGTTGCGTGTTTGTGTTGGTTTTCTGACTTGCCATTTCTTGGCCAGGCTCAGAGGAAGGCAGACTCGCTGCGCCAGGCTCTCAACGCTCTGTCCGGGAAAGTCAAAAGTCAAACCGCTCCTAATAAGGACGTCCAGAAGGATATTGCTGACATGACAGAGGTGAGCTGCATCTTGACTTGGTGTTTTTTTATATTATTTTAGGATGAGCTGCACAAATCCCTCTCGTCTGGTTGGAATGATATGAATCTTGAGTGTTTTGATAAGTCAACTTATTGTTTGGTGTGTGTCCCTCCCCCAGCACATTAGTCATGAGTAATAGTTTTCAAAAATGTTATCAACATTCTCTTACTCTTCCCTGTGTTGTCCCAGTCTCTAGGCATGGCTGTGATCTCGCAGTGGCAGAAAGACGAGATGAGAGAAGCTCTGAAGGGCCTGAAGAAGACCATGGACGACCTGGACCGTGCCAGCAAGGCAGACGTCCAGAAGAGGGTGAGCAGAGGCAGGGAGGGGAACAGGTCTCGGTCCAGGGGGCTAGCTGTGGTGGCTTGACACCAGGAACTAACAGCGGTCCGTTTGCCTCATGTCCCTCCCTCCTGCAGGTGCTGGAGAAGACCAAGGAGATGATTGACAGCAGCCCCAACCAACCCCTGCTGGTAATGGCGATGGAGAGTGGAGCGTCTGCCAAGGTAAGAGACCCCAGTGTATATCCCAGCTGCTGCAGATCATATTAAACCTTTTTTTTGTCGACACGAGTAACGAGTCGAGAGATTTGTGTGTCTCCATTTTGTGCCCCCCCTCCCCGCCGGTGCTAGTTAATAACCCGTTCTGTCCTAACAACACTCCCGTCCTGTAGGCCCTGAACGAATCACTGAAGCTGCTAAAGACCAGCTCCCCCCAGACTGCTGCCATGCTCTTTACCGTAGACCCTGACGCGGGCAAAATCATCTGCCTCTGCCAGGTCCCTCAGGTAACACACACACACACACACACACAATTAAACCCTTCCCACGCACTACACAGAGTACAGACACGTTGAATTACACACTGCCTTAACTTGTGTGGGTTGACTTGTGTGCAAACACACAGCGAGTTGATATTCCCTAAATTAGCCCCCTCCATGGTGCCCGTCGACATTGGCTGTTTGTTGGCTATTTGCTTAACGGAGCCATCTATAACCCGCCACCCTCCCCCTCTCTCCCTCTCGTCTAGGATGTGGCCAAGCGGGGCCTAAAGGCCAGCGAGTGGGTCCAGGAGCTCTGCCCCCTGCTGGACGGGAAAGGAGGCGGCAAAGACATGTCTGCTCAGGCCACGGGCCGCAACACGGGCTGCCTGGAGGAGGCGCTGCTGCTCGCCAACAGCTTCGCCAAGCTCAAGCTGGAGGAGAACTAGAGGGGGTGAGATGGGGGGAGGAGAAGGGGGGAGAGACGGTGTGCGGCCAAAAAACCTCAACTTAAACTTGGCACATTCAAAAACACTGCAAACGTTGTTCCTTCCCCGGCTGTAATAGTCGCAGAGCTCATCGTCAATATTTTGCAATTAACTTAAAACTAAGAGTATGATTCTTAATGGGAGAGGATCAGTGTTTTGACTATTTTCTAGCCAATCAGCACAACGCGTTCTCCATTCTCTCCTTCAATGTCGACTCTTTTCCAAGAAACCAACGGAGACTAGTTAGTTGTTAGGGACGTTTACTCAACCAATGGCTTGAAAGGGAAATTGTAAGCGAGGGAGCTGATTGGATGTGAGCATGTTGCCGTCCACCACTCGTCTGTCTGGATGCACTTTGTGGGCGTGGCGTTATTTTTTTTTACGGGCTGAATGATTGAAAGGTAGATGAGCCAACAGCGGTTTTCCGGTTCCCAGCCTTCTTGTGAAAGAAATACCGTCTTGGGATAGATTTCATCCTTCTATTCCCTCTACCTTCATCCCTGTCTTTCTCCCCACCCCTCTTTTTCATCATCATCTCTCCCTGTCTGTCTGTCTGTCCATATACGACTGGTGTGATGGTGGCCGTGCATCTTACCTCCGTGTTGAGCGGAGCGAGGGGTGTTAACGGTGTGTCCGTCGTAGGGGGAAAACTGTTCTCTGGTGATTGTAAGTGAAGAGCTGTGCAGATTTAGTCTGTCAGGAAACGGGATCATCGAAATCAAAGCCGTTAGCTATGTCATAGTCTTACTGTCCCTAAAAATCCTAATCTGTAATCCTGTCAATGTCATTATTCTATTATGAAATTACATGAATAAATGGAGGGAAATGTCATTGTCTGATAATAGTCATTTAGTGATTTCATTGCTACTTCATTAATGCAGGTTTGTCATTGTTGCTGATTTTGATCTTGTGGAATAAAACCTACTGGCAAACCTTCATCAGCATTTCTCAATCTTTACCCAAGCTCTGAACTCGGTTCAACATAGTTGGGCATGAAGTTGACAACAGCCATGTAGTTTTTATGAAGTGTTTATTCACCCAACAGAAGTCTAAGATAGAAACAGTCATTCACACACAGACGGCTCACGGTTATATTACCAAAAGAACAATAGAGCTTCTGACTGAGGCCAGAACAGTGATAGTCCTGTTACGATATGCAATGGTCTATACTAGATACCAGACCTACCATAGACTGGCAAGAAGCTTACCTACGTAGATCAAGCGGTATGTATCTCTACTCTTACTGAGCTTATACAGGCCACATTATGGGTGTTTCAAATCTGTAAAAGACCCTGTGAATTAATTGTTTCATCCAGTGATATAATTACGACCATTTTATTTCAGTAAAGTAAATGAATTGACTTTGTTTAAATTGTGTTGGGGTGGGGTTCGAACCTGTGCCACTGTGGAAGATCAGTCAGATTAGAAGCACTAAACCCTAAAAGACGCAACAACTTCCTGCACTGAGACATTCTGGAACGCGGGAAAAGACGTGTTCAGCATGTTGTAACCCAGACAACGTATGTAGCATTGCCAGCACGGTGCCGAATGCCTTTTACATTAGTTTCATCTCATGTTTTGATATTGACTAAATCACTAGTAGAAACCAACGCTCAACATTTTCTGCCATGACACACTCAAAATCAAAGTGAGATACAGAACGATTTTTTATCAGCATGCTAGCAGTAATATAGATGGAGCCTGGGTTCAAGTGTCCTGAACCTGTCCTTTAAAAATGGTCATTATGTTGCTTTTATGAATTGTTAATTATACAGTATAGCAAAGAAGCCTAAAAGGCAAGGTTTAATATGTCTTGATGAGATAAATACCAACATGAAAAGATGTGATGATACATCAAGTATATTTCATGGAGAAAAGTAAGCACATATTTCAATAATGACCCTATTTAAGGATAGAAATGGATGTTAACCAAAGAACCAGCGCTAAATAATAGATCATATGGTGACATTTTTATTTAAAAAACACACTAAGCCGATGTTGTTAAAATACTGATTCTAGGTTTTCAACAACCCGTTTCCACTTAATGTTGTCTGAAATGCCTCAGTGTACATAATGTGTGATCCCAGCGGGAGAAGAATCAGCCTTCAACCCGTTCATCCCCACAGGAAACCTTGTGACACAATAAGAAACGAGGAGGCGGCTGCTCGCAGAAGGCAGTGTGAGTGGGTGATTTTTTTTCCTGTGTGTGCATTTAGGAGAGAGAACTCATAAGGCACAGCTTTCAGCCACGCGGAGGTGTGTGTGTGTGTGTGTGTCTGTTTACGTTTGAAAACTAATGAAGGTAGCAGGGGTTTGTCCCTCTGTGTGTGTGTGTGTGTGTGTGTGTGTATCTGTGTGTTGGCATCGGTGTGTAGAATGAGAAGGTAGCCTGTGTTGATAAGGATGCAGCTGCGGGAGAGATGTGTCCAGCAGGACAAGGCACAAAAGCATAGAGAAATGCGTGTGTGTATGTTTGTGTAAGTGTACACGACTGCATGCGATGACAGTCGGCCTATCTGTAGGGAGCCCAGCTCAGTGCTAGCATATCTAAGCATAACTCGATTATGTGCAAATTCAGGATCGTTACTGTTAAAGCGGAGTAGATCAAACACAAGGTCAACTATGATATAAAAATGATAAGATACGATATAATGTTTTTCTAGGACAACATCACAGGGTTATACTGATTGAAAACAGCAGGGGGCAGTAGTTCCCCTACTGACCTGCAGGAGGCAGAAGCCATTACAATGGAATACTCTACTGTCTCGGCGGTACTTAATGTCCGTCCATATGGTTCGAATCAACATTACTGAGTGTCTTTCGGTGAATTTCAGTAGGAATATCCAGTGATTGTTAATAGTGAGTGAACAATATTAATACCTCTTAAAATCATATGTGGTCAAACCCCTGTGCCTCGTGCCTATATCAACAGCGTACATGTTCCCTAATCATACATATAATAACTCGTTTTGAGGTGCGTGCAGCGTTGGCCTGTCCATTGTCAGCCATGTCATCATCGTTGACCCGGAGAGGCTCACCAACCGCACAGAACCCAGCCATTGTCCTGTTGCCAGGCAACAGAGTGTCAACTTCAGCCACAGCTACGCAGGTGTCAGCCCTCACCATGACAATCACTTAAGAGGGGTGAGACAAAGGATGTGGAGGGCTGGAGTCTAAGGCGAGAGATGACTCCATTCTCCCAGGTGAAGCTAAGAAGCTTACGGTTTAGCATTGAGTAGTAGGGGACTTTGACGATAACTCATGCTGGTCATTTCAGTGTACGGGAGGCCTCGGTTCGGCCTCTCCAACCCAAGAGGGAGTCTTATCCTGGGCAGCAGCAGCCTCACACCACCCCCTGTCTCCAGGGCAGCGGACCATCAAATTAAACCAAAGCCTAGGGAAAAGACTCATGGAGGAGTTGGGGCTGCAAGTCTAGGATATAGAGCAGTATGTGGCGTGATAGGTAGTGTGCACAGCCAAGCAACATCCGACGTCTACAACAAAGCCTAAGCTGCTCTTTTGGAAACACTAGTTTAGGTTTACACTCAGTTGTCTTATTCAGCTGAAGTCCTTCGCGTGTGTCCAAGGCAAATGCAGTTTTAATCTTAACTAAACTTAGCTCAGTGGTGGTGAGGCATTTAAGTCTTTCCTCGCAGACTTTGTTCGGATCAGTTCAATCCAGCCTTCGTGCATTCCCTCAGTGGATCACTAATACCTGTCCCCCTACTTAACTTTCTGAACAGTCGTTTGGGAGAGGAAGTGCTATTGAAGTCACTTCCTTTCGACTTCCTGATTACTTGCCCGGGAACACAGTGATCTTTTCAGCTTTGGCCAGCTGCTGGATGATCTTCGCCTCGTAGTCTGCGTCGTGAACGCCGGTCTTCCGGAACTCCCCCGAGTAGCGGTTCTGCTCCCAGTAGTGGTGCCAGTTCCCTCGGCTGTCTGCTCCGAAGCCAAACACATTCACCTGGAGACAGGTGGGAGGCAAAGCAGAAGAAGAGAGGCACACAGGATAAGAGTTTAAGACGGTATACATGTGGTGACTGTGTCTGAAATAGAAGTGCCATAGAGTGACTAGTACACTTGTGTATTTCATATGTCATGGACTTGGTTCATTCGAGGGAAACTATGACTGAAACAATTTGTTGACTAACATATTAAAGACTAAAATGTACATTAACAATTGTTTTATCCTAAAAGGAAAACTAAAATGACACAAAATCATATTAGCTACCTAGACTAAAACAATGCAATGAAAATGTGAAAATGTGAAAATGTAAAAGGATCGAACCATAAACATTAAATTAGACATCAATAAATTACTAAATAAGATGAAATTACTTGTTAACTGAACTAGACTCATACTAAGAAAGATCAAAATATTACATTGTGCCAAAACAACAGTAATGTCAGTCTAAAAACATTTAAAAATAGCTCCCACAATTTGTACCAGCAAGCAAGTGATAGTGAGTCAGCACAGAAATTGTGTGTGTGTGTGTGTGTGTGTGTGTGTGTGTGTGTGTCTAACCTCGTCACAGACGTGTAGGGCAAAGAACAGGACCAGCATGCCTGTGGAGGGGTAACGACCATGGTGACGGGTCCAGTGGTCATGAATGTACTTGAAGAAAGCCGGATTGAAGATTTGGACCTAGCGAACGAAAACATATAGCATAGGAATGCGAGGCAAAGGGTTTTACAATTTTAGTTCGGCCCTCATTTTAGAATAAAGTCTGTGAAACCTTTATCAAATAGTCTATAGCACTTTTTTCAGGACAACAAATTTTGGAATGAAACCCATCAAATGTACTTGATGTTTTTGCACACACACACACACACACACACACACACACACACACACACACACACACGCTTTAAAATGATGGGTATACAGTATATGGGTATGGTGAACTATTAATCTTGGATTACACTAAGATTACAAAAATGTGTACTGTTTTTTTTGTGTTGGGAAATGTTCTAATATCTTTTTTTAATCTGAGGAAATACACAAACTACATCAACTGAACATAATCCCAAATAAGATCCCTAAAAAGAGTGTGCTTATACTTCAATTCAGATAAAGACAATTTTTAAAGATCTTCTTTTAGATTGAATTGGAGTTCAGTCGGTTTAGATAATTTATATTCCTCAGAAAAATAAGACTCCAACATGAAAAACAGGAACTTGAGAAAGACACCCCCCCTCCCCTTCTCTGGGTGGGGAGTAGCACAGTGGCTTTAGGCGCACACTCTGAGAGCTTTGTTGTCTGGACTGGCAGAACCCATACAACCTTTGTGGGTAGGCTGGAGTCCCACTGTGTAAATACACAGAGTCTCAGACGAACCCATATCTGAACTGTCAACCTTCTAGTCACAGTGACTGTGAATGGAGTTAGCCTTAATCGATCACTTAATTGACGGAAAACACTGGACTGGTTCAACAGGGAAAATTAAAAGTCTTTTCACTGCTAATTACTCTTTGCAACGCTCAATAAAAATTTAATTCAACATACAGGGCTCCAGACTGCCACCAAAAATCAGTCCAATTCCACAACAACCAAAAAAATTGGTCGCAGTCCTGCCTTTGGATAATTTTTTTTGTAAAATAATTATTAAAATCCTAAAGTAATTTTTTTAGTCAAGCAGTTGCACCCTTATTCCAGTTTCGAAAAGAATTTGTACGTTGATTTAAAACAAAATACCTAAAAAAAGCGGACACCAGTTTTTGTGCTACAGCCACTAACTGAAAAACGTAGTGGCAGCACTGCCATCAGCATAAAATGTTAGTCTGGAGCCCTGCAATAAAAGTTTTGTCATATTGAAAATACAAGCAAAGTTACCGGTGCCGGTATCCAAGAATAAACCTTTCCCTCTCGCCATACTTTCTCTATAGGAGCCAGCTGGTTGTCCTATTTAAATAGGCGATGTGCTTAAGTTTCTGTTTGGAGGTCAACAGATGGCTGGTCTCTTCCAGAGAAGGGCCAGAAAAAAAAATTGCTCACTGTCTGTCATTATTTTTGAGATGTGCCATATGGAGGAGTCACTTCTTTTTTTTTTTTTTTGAAGCTCTGTGTGTAGGGTGAATTTAAAACTTTATAAGTGGCATGTTCTTTCACACACATTCATGCATCTTCAACTTTCTGGGATCTTAACTTCATTCTGTTCATTCCGTTTGGAGACAAATATTTAAGTGCATATATGTGCTCGGCAAAAGCAAATAAATACATTTAACTGATTGGCATAGACATCAGAGAGTGTAGAGAATAGTGCACAGTGTGATCGCTATTATTCATACCTTGTCTTTGTCCACACGGAGAAACTGTTTCACGGGAGCGTAGGTGCTGGGAGAGGACAGGAATAGAGATAAAACACTCATAATGTGCATGGTGGATTGCTGTGAAGCAATTACATTATTGACAGCAGGGACACCTAATCTTTCCTGTCTTCTCATACATATTCATAAATATATAAATGTGTGTGTGTGTGTGTGAGTGTGTTTGTGTGACAGTGAGTGCTTGTGTTTGTGTGTGTGTGAGTTTGTGACAGTGAGTGTGTGTGTTTGTGTGTGCGTGTGTTTGTGCGACGTGCGTGTGTGTGTGTGTGTGGGTGACAGTGCGCCTGTGTATGCGTGTGTGACAGTCTGTGTGTTTGCGTGTGTGTGTGTGTAGCCTCACAAGCGTATCTGGCCGGTAGACAGGGCGCTGGTGATCCACAGCAGGTCCAGCGTTTTGAAGGGGACTAGGACAAAGCTCACGTTGGCCGCCAGGTTCTTGGCACTCTCCGGGTACATGAAGTGGTGGGTGGTGCGACTTCCCGCGTCCTCCTCGTAGCCCACTGTGGGGGCCAGGTTGATCCTGAATGCACACGCACACGCACACACACACACACACACACACACACACAAAAGTAAAAGCTCAGAACAAAATCATGTAGTGAGTGAAGTGCTGTTAAAGTGCTTTCACGCCCACACTGTTCCACCAACAGGCAGACATAAGCGGTTCAAAACAGACAGTTCTCCTCTCCCTAACCCCCTCCCCCTCCTCCTCCTCCTCCTCCTCCTCCTCTCCCTTCCGCCTTCCTCCTCACCTCATGACAAAGTCGTGGGTGTCTATCTGAGCGCCGTAGCCGGCGCCGCGCAGGTTCCCCGAGTTGCCCACCACGGCACAGCGCAGGCAGCGGGTGGCGTCCCAGGGGGAGTAGGGCGAGCGGCCCGGGATCACCTGGAACAACCGCAGCAGGACCTGCTGGATGCTGTGGGGCTTGAACTGGGGCTGCAGCATCTGGACACAGGTAGGGGGGGGGGTTCAGTGAAGGAGGAGAGAGAGCTGAGGGGAGCGTGTTAGGGGGTGTTGCTTCCATTAAGATAAAAAGTCAGTATCACAGGAGATGCACACAATGAAAAAAAAAACGATCTGAAAAAAGAAGGAACGTTGTTGAAAGACCTAGCAGGTGGTTTTGCTCTGATTTTCGGAAGATTTTTTTTTACATAACTTTCCCAACTTTTTTTTCTCCAAAAGAACTATTGGACTAAATCTGATGTCGAGTATATGATGTTGGCCATCAACGCAGAAGTTGCTGGGCACTGTATGTACAGTGGGAATCAGGCCTTTGTAACATAACATCTGTTTATTATTTTGATACAGGCAAGCAGTATATGGACAACACATTTCCCTAGGGGACAATCAACTTAATCTCTGCACAGTTTAATATCCACTCATGCTTACACACCCACACACACACACATGCACACGCACGCGCGCACACACACACACACACACACACACACACAAACACACACACACACACACACACACACACACAATCACTTAGAGGAGAAACAGAGCACTTTGCTTACACTAATTCACTAAAGACGACATTGTTTTTACTCTCCAATAGGATTGCGGTCATCTGCCCACTTCAAAACACAAACACACACACACACACACACACACACACACACACGCACGCACACACACAGAGCTCCAACAGGACTTTGGCAGTCTCTTATGAATACCTTTCTCCACTTATCTAATCACTCGCTCTCGCAATTTGTGACCTATGCCCTTCTCTCGTCCCTCACACCAGAACCCATTTGGCCGAGCCCGTCAGTACCACGCAGTACCACCGGCTCTTTCTCTCCCTCGCTCAGTGATCGTTTTGGCACAACTCTCAGCGTTGTGCAGTGCCACTCGTTCTTGGCAGATGTGTCTGGACTGAAAGAGTCTAAAATAGAGAGTGAAACTAGCCTTCCAAAATGCACGATATCATCACTGGTTTGGAATTAGGGGCAGGCCGGAAAGTTTGAAGGCAATGAAACAGTGTGCAGAGTTTTCCGATAAACTCCTCAGCTCTGTCGATTATATTCAGGATACATTTTTCTCACGTTCGGTATCTCCTTGACTGTTTCTGTGTAACAGTATTTTTCCTCTAAGTCACCGCTGTCTGCCAGTTTGCTGTGTGCGCACAACCAGCTAATAAAATATTTTGATGAATGTGTTATGGCTATGTGTGGGGGAGTGTGTGTGTGTGGCTGTGTGATACTTACCACCCACCAGTAGTAGACGTCAGAGGCCAGCTGGATGTTGTCCCTGGTCCACACCGGCGAGATGTCCGGGTCGTAGCTGTCGTCGAACCAGTCGGAGAGACCTGGGTCGCCAACGCAGCGCTCACAGGCGCACGTCTTCTGCAGGGTCGCCCCCGACGGAGGCTGGGCCCGGGCGCCCGCGTAGCTGGGCACCAGCTTCACCCGACGAGAGTCCTCCCAGCTGGGGGGCTCCAGGTAGGCAGACCCGACGCCCCCCCGCAGCGACACGGAAAAGAACAGCGAGGTGAGGAAGACGACGGCCACGGAGCCGAAGAGGACCCACACTCGGAGGGAGCAACGCAGCCCTCCGGCTCCGCTCCCCCTCTCCCCTCCGGTGCCTTCGGCTCCCCGCGTCAGCCAGGGTCTCAGTTCTGAGGGCCGCGTGGCCCCCCGAGGTGGTCCTCCCCATCCCCAGGCCCCCCAGCGACCCTCCCTGTGCAGGGTGGAGGGGAGCCGGCCTCCCCAGGGCCACAACCCCCCGCTGGCCGCCAGCCCCTCAACCCCTCCCCCCCGTACCCCAGGCCCGGTCAGTGTGCCTGGGACCAGCTCCTTCCACCAGGTCGCACACGAGAACACACTGTCGCACACACACACTCGCGTTCGCGGAGGTGGGAGGCGAGACCAAACCTCTAGGTCTGTCTGACAGTCAAGCTGTGTGCGCGCTCAGTGCTGCTCGCCCACTCTGTCTCTCTCTCTGTCTCTCTCTCTCTCTCTTGGTCTCTCTCTCTCTTGTGGTTTGTCTCTATTGCGCTCCCACCCGGGCTCTATGGGATGAGGAGGTCAGGCGGCCCGGGAGAGGAGAGCGAGAGGGAGGGGGGCGGACAGGGAAGCCGCTCCATCCAGCTCAGCGACGAGCTTCTTTTCCGGTTCTCACTTCCCTCCAAAGTCCAACGCACAGGCCTTCGGTTCGCCTGGGAGAAACTGTGGCAGAGTCAGCAGCCAGGCAAATGGCCGCTCTGCTGTGGGATGTGTGTGGGAGGGGCTTGCGGGCATGACAAGACTGAGTGACAGGACAGGGGCATCCAGCCAAAATGTTCGAAATGGACTAACTAAGACTCCACGGTTCCACCCCCTTTTCCCGGCGTCCCAAATTTTCACCGATAATCCAGGAATTAGACTGGTATAACAACAACTGGCTTCTGCACTGACAAGCGTGTGTGTACCTTTGTGTGTCTACGGGGCTAAGCAGAGGCCACTGCCTGCCAACTGTATAGATTAAGCGGTATTACACAGCTGCAGCTGTGTGTTTCTGGTGGAGGTGGCTGGGAGACGTGGTCTGGCTGCCATCGGGTCTAATCCCCTGATCTCAGCTAGCCGCCACTCAGCCTTGCCGTGCCCCCTGTCTGGAGCGACCTTTGACCCCGGGACCAGCCGGTGACAAGGGGGCCTCCGGCGCACCAGACCGTGCTTGCGGGATGGCTTTGGAAAGGGGCAGAGGTTCTAGTGTCGTGCTGCTTCTAGTGGCCCAGGACGTCCGGCAGTCATACTGACATGCTGCTCTCCTCGAGGCCTGAAAAAGGGGGGAGATACGGGAAAAGAGGGGACAATGGGAGTTAGGGGAGAGAAGAGGTGAAGGCTGCCATCGTGTAGAGAGCGGTCGTTTCTGCAAATAAAAAACCATCAGCGCTAAGTGGAATTATGTTTCCCTCCTGGTTTTTTTAATACATTGCCATGGCAGCCAGTGGTGAAGCATCGTTTCCAGGGCAACCGAGAAAGCTCGGCGCCCCCACCCCGCCGTCGTAGACAGTTAGGACACTGTGTGCCTGATTCAATGATTGGGAGAATGTGTCTGTATGTGCGTGCACGCATGTGTGTGTGCGCGTGTGCGTTTGAACGAGTGTGAAAGAGGGAGATCTAGGCTGTAGGTCCGCAATGCTCTCTGTGTGTGTGTGTGTGTATGTGTGTGTGTGCTTCATGAGTTTACGTGAGGAAGAAGAAAAGATGAATATTAAGAGAAAGAGATAAGAGTGTTTGTCACAAAGTCAGAGCAGGGCCGTAGGTCACTAGCTGTGCACTCCACACCCTTTGTCCATTGTCCTGTTTGTTTGATAGGAGCTGATAAAAGCATTGGTCACTGCCAACTGTATATCATCATTTAATCAAAGGTGCATACACACACACACACACAGCACTGACCCACGAGACAGCCTCACACACGCACATTTCTCTTTATCTGCATATCATGTGATGACCTGAGGCTTTAGGACAACAGTAATAGCCTGACGTCAGGGTTGTGATTATAAACATAATCTGTAAATCTGCGATGGCCATATATTTCTCTGGCCACTCCAGGTGAGGCTCACGTGGAAGGGCACACGTCTTCCCCTTGCCCCCGGGATCTCAGCCTTTCTTCCACGCGCCTTCCCTTCCCCTGCTCTATCTCTTTTTACCTCTTTTACTGTAATGTGTCCATCCAGCTTGGATTTATTGGCTTAGATCAGGTAGAGAGACAGCCAGTGAGCCAATCACCAAGTCAGTCAATTAGCCAGCAGGTCAGTCACAAGCCAAGCACAGTTAACGAGAGTTATAAAGAGAGAAAAACGAGTGGGTTCTTAGTATGTGTGTGTTTGTGTGTTGTGCGTTGTGTGTGTGCGAGAGAGAGAGAGAGATTCGGGTTAGCAATCCTCCTGTGGCCAATTAAAAGCAGTAGCCCTTTCTCAGCATTTAAATGAGGTTGGAAAACGGAAGATTTCTCTAAATGAGCTAGATAAACCAAATTAAACACTACATGAACACTGAGAGCAGAGGAGAGGAGAGGAGAGGAGAGGAGAAGAGAGATCTAGGTCTGTTTTTACAGAGGCACAGTGCCTATCTGTATCGTTCTGTTTTCCCCTTCTAGGCCACCATCCATCCCACGTATTCCCATGACAGGGATAGCTCCAGGTGTAAGCTAAAGCGCTAGACATAACATTTTCATCCTGTGTGTGTGTGCGTGCGCACGTATAGAAACCTATGTGAAACAGAGTTAGGCAGACGGACCGCTGTTCAGTAACCCACTTAGGTTCCCTGTGATGAACCGAGCTCCCAGAGGATAGGAGAGGCCTAACCCACTTTACTGTGTCCGTGTCGCTCGGGTCCCCTGGCACCAGAGGAACCCAGTTAAAGTTCTTTACAAGAAACGCTGGTGCAACTCAACTAACACATTTCTCTGTTTCATGGAGCTCCCCTACCACCACCACACTTTGTAATATTTTGATATAACTGCCGGCATCTCTACCTTTGATCCGAGTTTTTATGTTTTTGTCAAACATCAAGGAATCAAAGGAGAAATGGGCTGGCCATGCTCCCTGATCAAGAGGAACATATTCAACATAGCACCACGACTCTCCACTTATTGCATAGCACCATTTTTTTTACATAGAAACCACCATTTACAAAGAAGTCACTCTACAAACGTATTCAGCTTTTACAATAACTAACTATTTCACAAGACATTAGGAATGTAATTACCTTACCTCATGTAACGTTCATGCCCTTCAGTTAAAATAAAATACAAAGGAATTCCAATTGTAATTAACTAATTACTTCATACTAGCTCAGAAACAGATGTGGGCCCACATTCCCTTTTCGTCAGACCAATAAGGTTATGGTGGTGTCCGTAAGGCAATTACTATGCATTAAGGCTAAGGTTCAGGATATTAGGGCTTTGTTGACTCAATCTGTGAATTTACCTCCAGGTCACACGATCCTTGATCCGGGTATGGGGTATTTTAAAACAGGGATTTATGCTTAAAGGCAGCTCTCTGCCTGTAGCTGTATAGGTAAAGCTGCTGTGTGTAAGTCTGCTAAAGGTCAGGATCCTACCATGCTAACCTAAGCTGTAGACTTACTTTGAAGATATAGTACTATTTTGGTGCTGTCTAGTAACCTAGTAAATATCGACGAGCCCGCCCATGTGCGTGTATCCATCTATGTGTGTGTGTGTTTGCGTGTGATTGTGTGTGTGTTTCTAGGCATGTGTGTGTGTAAGGGGGGGGCGGGGGGGGGGGGGGGGGGCGCCCACGACAGCTCCAATGGAGAACAAGATAAAAAAACCAAAAAAAAAAAACAAAAACAAAAAAACAACAACACCAACACACCACAAAAAACAA
>JAVQIZ010069162.1:0-19573 GCA_036023535.2 Galaxias brevipinnis
CATTCATATAATTTTACTGCATATAATTGATTTGGCATTGTTATTGCTACTACCACTGACGTAACAGATGTGTAGCAAAATCCTCATCCCATGGCAGGGATCACCACAAAAAAAAGGAATAAAAAAAAAAAGGTCACATTCAATAGGGATGTACCACAACTCGCCATTGGAAGACCAGATCAATCTCACACCTGCTTGAATGAACTAGAAAAATGCCTTCAAACTCTTGATCTGCTTCCCTAACTTGTATTATTGAAAGGGATTTACACAGAGAAACTCAGAAATTACTCATTCTGTTTAGAGAAACATCCATTCCCACTCTTCTTTGACAGTGTACATTGATGAGGGAGGAATCCCTACCAACAACCTTTTTCAATATTAAACAATAAGGTCTTAGACGGTCGGCACCAATGTCCAAACAAATCAAAATGAATTGTTCTTTTGTGGGGAAGTATTTGGATGCCATTGTAGTTATTAATTCTAAACAGTCTACAGTACATACTGTATACATACTGTCAACATCTGAAAGTATTACAATCAGGATAAGAGTCAATGACGGATAAGGATTTTGAATAGACCAATTTTTTTAAAGAAAAAATAAGGATATCTTTGGCCATTGTTCAAACATTTGGAATGTTGTGTACACACGCATTTATACAAAAACATTAAATTAAGGGAAATTTATGATTTATAAGCAAGATCAATAGCCGATGGCCTTAAAAATGGTGAGACTGAATTATCTTACAATTAATATAGTTCCTTAACATGCATAGCATTTTAACAAGGTTTCATTATTAGAGTACTATGTTTGGAAAAACATTGTTTACATTTATTTTGAGTTTCTCTAAATCATGATCATTATATTCACTTTCTGTAATGGCACAGCCTCCCTCTTTATGTAGTTGCCAGACCTATTTTTCTTTTAAAACCCATAAAATCCACTTAAGCATACTGTATCAGTGGTGAATGTTCCAGCCACAAAAATATTATATTCTATTTTGAATTGAATAAAGTTATTGCACTTATTGGTTTCACCACATGATCTATGGTCGCACCAAATTATACAATTGGTTAAATTCTATTTAAAAAGACCAACAGACAATACATTCCATACAAAAAAAAAACAGAACAGAAAACACAATAGAGCAGTTGTTTTTAAATTTTATAGAATTATCTTGTCGGCTGGGATAGGCTCCGTGACCCTGCATAGGATAAGCGGTATAGCTAATGGATGGATGGATGGGTGGAGAATTATCTTGAACACAACACATTTTATTTATTTCTCATACCAATCGTTTTTTTAAAAGTGCAATGCACACTAAAGGCTTTGTTGTGAACTTTACAATGTTCAGGAAAAAACATTCATAAAAAATGTAAGACATTTAAGAGCTTTGTAGTCAACTATACAATAATTGTTGGGGGGGGCACAATTCATCACATTTTATATACAATATATAAAAAAACGCAGCAGACATGATAAGCCTTGATTCATTTTGATAATCAATTCTTCTCTCTCTTTACCAGCTAACTTCACTCTAAATGTGGACTCTTTCTCTGCTGTTTTCTTATCTGGTAGTTGAAACAGAAGTGTATATTCTCATGCAATAAATCAAAGTTTGTACATAGTAAATTTTATTTTGGAATAATGATAGAGCACAGATAGTTCAACATGTTACAGAAAAGATAAAATTCCTCCCAACATGACCGTAGAGAAACACACTAGAGAAATATGTACTTTTTGCTACATTACTTATACTTCCTTTGAATTCTTTTGTTTCTTCTAATACTTCTTTTGAATACTTTTTTGAATACTTTTTTCTTCTAATAAGGTACTATATCAAGCCTGCAGGAACAGAGTAGGGGAAAGATTATCTTCTGTTCAGGTGGTAAGTATACCTGCAGAGTTGGCAGAAAGTGCCTGCAGGAATAGGTAATAGGGATAGGTATAGGGATATCTCTCAGCTTAATAAACAACTTTTTAAAATATCTGGCCATGCCGAGAGCGGATATAGAGGGGGTGGCTCTGAGACGTCATTGCTCACCGTTAAGCCTTCTGGAGGTGTCGTGGGCTCAAATTAACGAAACATTTGGGATGAAGGGTGCCCACCTGAAAACCCCAATGACATATCTGCTCCTAACCCAAGTCCATTACAAAATATTGGCTCTTGAAATGCTCATCTTGGAGTATGGCAAAATGGATATTATAACATTCTATCCTGTGTATATTGAAATACTCAGCTC
Source organism: Galaxias brevipinnis (assembly GCA_036023535.2). Lineage (NCBI taxonomy): Eukaryota > Metazoa > Chordata > Actinopteri > Galaxiiformes > Galaxiidae > Galaxias > Galaxias brevipinnis. Next base: position 2,242 of record JAVQIZ010069162.1, read on the forward strand.
TTGCTGCTGGGTTGGAACTAACACACATCACCTGTGGCGAGCGCTGTTTTGTCTTGCTTGTGCCATCTAGGAAATAGGTTAAAATTGTTATAAAACATTGACAAATGCATAATTACCCAAATAACATTTCATGCTATAGGTAAATGGTTTGGCATGTCATTAAGTTGTAAAAATAAAATGTTCTTTCCAAAATATCAGGGAAAATTACTGAAATAGCAGATGAATCTATGCAAAATTATACATAAAGTTATAGTAAAATAAAGAACTGTATGTATATAAATAATTAATGAACTATAAATGCGCAGAAAACGCCAATGCAGGACGAATATCTAGTTCTGAAATGGTTGCACCACAGAATACTTGGTTTCACCACATGATGTTTACAAGTTCAGTCAAAATTTTACAGGCACAGAATTGGCCACCTAGGATAACCAGCCATTCCTCCCACCAAAGCGCACTATCAAATTTATTAAAGAAATGTAGATTTACAGACAAAATCTAATATTAATAGCTTTTTTGAAGTCATACCACATGACACCCAAATGTGGCACCCACATTCCAGCAGTTAAAGATTTGCATTTCTTCCATATTTGAGAAAGGTTTACTAACCTTTTAGATGCTTCTTAGGGTCCTTGGCATGCACCTTTGCAATGTCAGTTTCTGTACTTTTTGTTTCAAACGTTTCAAAAGTCCCAAAATGGCATTTTCTTGATGGTCTCACCAGATGATATCTCATAAAATGAACATCTTCGGACAACATTTGTTTCTATATTACGATGAAAATATAAATGCAGATGCTTTACAATTTAGTCCATGAATAGACTTTTTTTTTTTAAATGATGCTAAATGGGGCAGGAGATAGATCTCAATAGATTGAAAGTAATTTTAAAGTTTTCAAAATAGTCATGGCTGGACGGTTGCACCACATGATATTTTGACACTTCAAACAACAGAAAAATGACCAATAACTTAAAGGGTTGGAAATGTTATAGTGGGTATGTATATGGGAAAGGTACCAGATATATGTGTGTTGTCTTCTTATGTGTTTAGACATTTTTTAAAAGGGGGAAAATGCAGTTGGACAGAAAAAGTAGGCGTCACGTCCTGGACCCAAAAACTGAAATTATTAAGTTATTTGGTTTTTGTTTGGCTGACTTATGTCTTTTATGAGTAAATTGGTCTGAATTATTGATTCTCATGAATATCTGGAGGCAGCAGTGAGTGGCATTGGTTGACTCCACCTCCTAAGCCTTTAACTTGACTCATTAAACAAGGCTGTAGCTGAGAGCCTGCCGGCTCTTAATTATGTTTTCCCAGATTGGCTCCAAATACCCAGCCTTATGGTCAATTTGGCAAGGAGGCTCTACCTACAGGGAAGGATGACGCCTCTCAAAGTCATTAGTATGGCAGGTAGGTTTCCCGGTGAGACCAACACAAGGACACCTTGTTGCAAACACAGCTGATAAAGGTCAGGTAATGCACGGTCATGTATAATGGTTTCTCATGGGCACTGTTACTTGCTGATGCCTTTACTGCAGACCTCACCGAAACATCTGCAATGAGATTCAATGCAACAACAGTGAATCTTGTAATTTCATTAGCAATGTCAATCATTACAATGTCATATGCCTCACTTTCACCACCAGTGCCAGAAGGGCAATATAAACCAATTTTGGAAGGGTAACATAAACTTGAATTTACAGGAATTGTAAATGTTAAAGTCAATCATGCCTTCCGGTTCATTTTATCTGAAAAGGCAGACCCGATTAAACAGCCAGGTGCCAAAGAAAATATGTTATATTATCTGGCTCAGTTTTATCTGGCCCTCTAGTCTGGTTTTGATGAAATCCTCTGCATCCACATTTTTTATTTTTGGTAAATTCAAATTATCCTGAAAAGTGGTACTTGCACCAGTAATGTAGTTAGTAATAGTTAGTTGATAGAACTCTTAAGTCAGTCATTATGAGAACAACATAAAGGCTGCTGAATGCAGACATGAACAGAAGGTGCCACTAAATCCATGGTACCAGTAACAATTGTTTTTAGATTCAGTATTACCAATCCGAAACAAGGCACCAACTACAACCCATTCATGCGCCCTTTAAATCTACTGATTGGTGTAGAAACTGAGGGGAAAAACAGGATTTTAGTTGAGGGGTAATTACCTGCTTACTTTAGTAGGGTGAAACAGAACAGCATGCAAAAGGGTAAAGTTTTTATTTCTGGCAGTGTGTGAATGGTTATTGCCAACTCTACCTATTAAATGTAAACCAAAGGGGTGACATTATTTAAAATTACTTTTGGAAAAGTTTCTACTCAATATATAGGCCACAGTTACATTCTGCAATATATCTGTGAAGTCTGTGGAACAGCTGAGTTTACTTTTGCCAAGTCAAGTTAAACCCACGGGACACAGAAGCACATTCATTAAACTATGCAAAATGATACACAACAGTGAGAGACCGATGGAGAGCTTACGAAAGGCAGAATGTTTTTATTATAACTTAGATGTAACCCTGAATTTGTCTAGCTATTCAATAAATGAAATGCAATATGCAACTTAATGCAATCAATTCAGCAATTGGAACTGAGGGGAAAGTATTGCTTGGAGTCTTAAGAATAATTTGCGCTGGGTGTAATCTTGGTGAGATTGTGAACATATCAAATTTTTGTAGCCTGCTGCTTTTATAGTTTGGCTCCAACAAGGCTTGGGAATACAGGCATATTTTGCGATCTCTTCTGCCACTACCTGTTCAAAATATACCAAGCAGAAGCCTTGTGGTTTTTTTGTTGGTAGTGTTGAGGCTTGTTACTGTAAGTAGTCTTGCACATGGGTAACCAGGCAAAATTATATGGACATTGTTAGTCTTCTGGCATGTGACCACAAGGAAATGCATCTGCATTTCAAAGGGATTTTTGAAGGGCTCCTGGCTACGGCAACTGGCTGGGAGTAAAAGGAGCCACAGATATCAAGCCCAAAGAAGTCATCAAAATTCAGTTTTTCTTCATTGGTCAATGTGTATGGCTCTGTGCTTGAGCCTCAGCTGGAAACTCAGGACTATGCACTACTCAGAACTGTTATTCAGGGCCATATGCTGCACCTGGCACGAACCATTTAACCTGACAAATTTCCTCGTAGGAGCCGAATTCCCATACATAATGGAGTTGAATTAAGCTCCACATTGAATTGATTCCACTTCCACATGACTCATCTCTTTGTGTGACAGCATGAAGCCTCTAAAATATATTCAAAGGTATTTAAACAAAAAAACAGAAATTATCTTTTATAGGTTCAATGGTTTTTTTTAAGACATCACTGCACTTTGTCATATTTGCAAGGAAAGCTCTGTCACAATGTTTTATCAATAAAACAACTCTCTCAGAGAACTAAAGTGTGTTGAATGTTCCCTCTGCATGATAATAATTATTGTTTCCCAACCCTTGCATATCACTGCTATGACCCAACACCAATAATATTATGAGAATAGTTTGTCCCTAGTCTGGAGGAAATCATTGATATGGCATGCTTGTGGAAACTTCTGCTGTGATGACTCCAAATCAAACCCAGTCACCATCCCACTACTTGGATAATGTTTCCCAGCACAAAGACTGTGGCCAATTGCCCCCTGAGTCTAATGTACTGTTCCTCCCATGTTCTCCTGGGGGATGTTCCCTAGTATCATGTTGGGATTATACTTATTTGGAATTGATTACAGATTTTCCCAACGTCTCATCTTCTAGCGTCTTTTGTCTTTCAGGGAATGTGAACAGTTAACTGGCCTTCTCTGTCCTTCCTGTGTCAAGTCACATCCCCCACAACCCCACGGTCAGTGTATAATCTTTCAGTCCAGGCCCCTGGCAAGGGACTGCGGACTGCTGAGGTGTGCGGTTGGGAGGGCAGAGACAGTGTGACCCAAAGTGCCTCACTCGATCTCAAAGCACGGCCCCATTCCGCAGAGCCCATCTAGCCAGAGCCGGTTCCTGCTACTCCCCCCAGAAGCAGACCGGTCCATTCTCATTAGATTGACCACATCAAAGACAAGCTGGTTCACTCCCTCTGCCCCCAAATATTCCACCAGACGTCCATGACAAGTAAACAAATCATTGTCCCTGAAGGTCCCTGTTTCCAAGAATTAACACAATAGGGTACAAAACAACTTTGTTCTAATTGGTCTGCTAGTATAGGAGGGGGACTGCTTCAAACCAAGCATACAGTAACATTTGGAGTTAATTGTCATGTAGGCTCACACTCTTAACAGTGCTATGCTCTACATCCTCCTGCTAAACTTTATAAAGTGTACTGAGGTTTGGTACTGTCGCTTTGGTGGAGGGGTTGTAGAGTAAGTTGTAGATTTAAACTGCTGTTAGTTCACCAGGCTTTTTATTTTTTGTTAAATGCTCTGCTCACAATCACACTCTAACAACAATATCCTCATGCTACATTAACTGTGGGGAAAATACTGATATGGGTGTGTTGTCATATCCTTTTGGACCGGTGAATAACTTGAAAAACACATAGGAAAAGCTCAGCAAGCCGAGATGCTCCTCTCATGCATGAGATGTCCAGTTTTAGCCCTGAGTGTACAGTGAATGGTTCTGATTAGAACTGTTACCCTCTATGGATCATTAACCTAACATTAAAATAATCTGCTGTTTTGCAAACACATGGAGAGCTCATAGACAATCAATGAGGCTGAATTAATGCAAACGTTAACAAACTGAAGCAGTAATAAAATGACACCCTGCATGTCGACAACAATGCACGCTCAACACAATATTTACAGTCACTTGAATTCAAAGAATATTATCCTGACATTATCAAGATATTATTAGACATTCTGTCATTGAGACAATTATTCTTCCATAACATTTGATTGACTTGTTTGCTACAAAGCTAATAAACCATGCTGATCTGTGTTGATGCTGAGCAGTTTAGCATCTCCTCTACTTGATTATGAAAATAAACAATAATTTCCAAGCCATGATTATTATGTAATAACATCATTTACAAATTAGGATGGCCAGAGCTTTAATGTTTGATCTGCAGTTAATTTAAATCATCCATCTCGGGAATATCATCTAATGAGTGTGTTAGTGTGGTGCAATCCATACAACTATCAGTCAGATAGGATTAATAGGAACCAATTAGAAGGTTGTTAATCCTCAGCTGGACTCAAAACTCAAAAACACATGGGAACGAATGTCATTGTATTAAATGTCAACGTCAACCTTTGAAGAGCGTCTCTTCTCTCTCTCTCTCTCTCTATCTCTCTCTCTCTCTCTCTCTCTCTTTCTTTCCATATTACTGTGAGGACTTTCGACTTTGACAGGATTGAATACTGTGCCAGCAGAGTAATCAATGTATGGTTTCCTTGCTAAATCAAGGAATGGAATAGTTGGTAGTCTAGAAGGTTCACATTCACATTGCTTTGTTGAGTAGTGTATTACTGGAGCAACATAAAATGTAACTGTAGTCTATTATTTACGACTGCTATTTGTACAGAAGGCTCATCTGTCTGCAGCGCTATGATCTCCTTTCAAGGTACCAAAAAAGTGTAATGTTTTATTTTACCATCTGTCCATAGACAACACTGTGGAGCTACAGTCTACCCTTGACAGTTGAAACACCTTGTGATGAACAGACATTTAAAAATGAAGGTGTCACATGGGATATGACCTGATTGTCAATTGGAAGGAGTGAGAAAAAAACATTTGTCAATGTCATCGCAATCTTATAGTGTGATGAGGACTTTTCGCAGGGGTGTCCTATGTCAAATTTCACCACGTAATCGATCCTATTCTTTGTCTTTGGTTTTTGTTGTTGTGCTTTGTTTTATTCAGTAAAAATGCAGACTTTCTTTTAGATTCTGACGAAGCCATGTAGGTCAAATGTTATCTCATTACTCAACAGATTTGGCACTGCTGTTTTATATGGTGGTAAATATGGCAAATCATTTTTATACATGCTGTGGACTAAACATAAACATGACAAATAAATATGATGTTGAATTTATGAAACCAAACATGGCTCTGAACAGTCAGGTTAACCCAAATCCGCCAAATTGGTAAAACATTTTCATAATAGAAATGAATAATGTATCACATAGCCTCTTTTTCTCAAAGGGGTTAATTAAAATAAAGGATTAGTCCAAAATATCTTTTGTACTTTGTATCTATTCTGAAGTCAGAGAAGGTGAAGGTTGAAGAAAGAAATTATGATAATAGCGTCATGCACTGACATGCACAAAGAAAATTAGACGTAATTGAATAGTGTGTTCTCATTTGCCCACTAATTGTTGAAGAGAATAAGCCAAATGAGCCTGATGGAGAGTCCCAACACGAGTCGCTCCTCTCCAGTTTTCCTCAGTCTTACCACAGGCTCCTCCACAACAGTTTAGCTCATGATGAGGAGCAGAAGAGGTCAGAAGAATAAAGCGGCATCAACAATTCGTTTCCCATACTACCAATATTCAAGATACGTTCACATAGCCCACCACACAAAAACACAAACTACACACCCAACAAAAATAAACAATTACAAAGTGTGCAGTTTGAATTTTGTGTTTTATGTGTCCGCAGTCAAAGGTAACCCATGCTCCTTACAGAGCAATCCCATTCGTTTTCTTTACTTTTCAATTACATGGTCAAGATTCCAATTACTCGGGAAACTGAAATGGTATTCTCTCAGCCAATCCCTCAACTCCAGATCCTGAACGGGTCGCTGTGCAAAGCTCTAGATGATGGCGGACTTTTGTGTGGCTGTCCTCTTTCCCTAAGTGAACACCGGCTCCCTGCCACAGTGGCATTCTATTCCCACACACAGCAGGAGGTTTGCCTCCGTAGGCTCAGCAGGGATATGGGGGTTGTGGATTGTTTCCTTATGCATAAGATACAGAAAATTTCAATGGTTGAGCTTTCCCACACTGAACCTGTAGTGCCAATCATAGGTACTCAAACCCTATTCATGTTCACATATAGATTTATTTTGAATCTGGCCTAATTGGGTTGGTTTTTGAATGGATTTGAATTGCCAACACGAAAGGCCCAGATTGGATGTAAGTGCAACAGTTGACTTTCAATTACATTTTCTTGACTTCAAAGTCAGCTGTGCTCTGGACGCAGTGAGATCCAGGAACATCAGGAGCCATGAGGAAAGAAATTAGCTTTGATTTCAAGGCCCCGCAGGGCTGTCAATACCTTTAGCTCTGTGAAAACATAATTTACAACATTATCTTAATTGCCTCAGTATTCAAGTAATACAAAACTCATTTTGTGAACAATCAACATGGCAGTGGTTGTTGATGAAGTGATGGTGATTGACAAGCGGTTTAGACCTTAAGTCTGGAAAAGTAAATCATTGTGAAACACCTCTGGTTGTATTAGTATAGCACAGGGACCTGATATGGGATTGTGATAATTAGGTTAGCTTGTTGATAAGTTAGCTCTGAGGAAGAGCAAATTCAAAAGTGTGTATTAAGTGTTGGGTCATGCAAATATAGTCTGTTTAATTAAAGTTTGACTACAACAGCAATAACAAGGGAAGCCCATTTCAAAAGGAAAGGGATAATAATCCAAAAGGATCATTGGGAATATTGGGATTCTTCCATACACATTCAAGCTCTTGCAAAATCTAAAGAACATATACGCAGAATTATTTACATGAAACGGTCGTGGTCTTTATATAAACTAAGGCTTCTATGTCAGACCAGTCTCGTTTCCATCGGGTCAGTGCAGCTTGTGTGCTACCATAGCGCTGCAGTTTCTCCATCATGTGGTAACAGGAGGCGCTGCAGCCTCAGGTCTGGGATGTTTGATGTCTCTGGTTTCATTCACAGACTTTCTATCAAGAATATCAATGGTTTACTTCAACTGTACAGTATATGTACTCAGTAACACTGTATTTGAGCAAGCTTAAACTAGGTATTATAAAATGTATCAACTGCAAATATATATTTACATATGCACATCCTGTTACATACACAGACTGCGTGCACATGTACAGCTAAATAAAATGCTCTATATGGTTTACAATCTTTTTCACATATGTATAAACACATCATTGGTTCTTCATTGGTACATCTATGCTGTCGTTCTGGGATGATAAAATAACAAGCACTGTATGTACTGATGTAACATATTCTAAAGGTTACTTAAACATATTTCGATTCTTTATTCATATTGATAAATACTTCATAACGCTTAACGTCATTCTAGAGTATAACATTGGACTTGTTCTAAGTAATTGCAAAGAATTGTAATGTCCTGTTACATTTATAATAATGTAAATGTGTTAATAATTAATTTAATGGTTAATATGGTTTATCCGTTATAAGTGTCCCAGCTCATAGTACATTATACATTTGCAATAATTTAGTTAATGTTTTATTTATACTAGACTAGATTAGATTGAATTCAAAGGGATTACTGAAATTGCATGTAATGATGCAACTATCTAGAACCAAAGTTCTGCTACCCCCCAGGGGTCAAATGTAAAATAATTATAGAAAGCATTATTGGGTTATTCAACATTCTAAGTTTATGTAAGAAAAGATTTAAATCAGAAGACAAAAAAAATGCTTTTATTCGGACATTATGTTTTCAACATCCAATGGTGTACTATACATCACAAGGGTTTCAACCATTCAGACACTCATAAACAAACAGCATCACTAGACAAGTGTTTTTTAAGAGAAGGTAAACAGCATGACAGCAACTCACATTCTCGTCTACAGCACAGATACCAGTTTTGTCTCTGAAACTCACCTTCTTCTCTATATACTGTACGCTTGTTATTTCGTTATCTTAGCAAATTTACACCATTACCATGTTAGCATACATTCCATAAATCAAAATACATCTGCAAAAAGCCCAAACAATTAAAAAGATTTGCACCAAGTGCTCTAAAAATCGTGCAAACAAATCAGGAATGTATCCAGACACACTCTAACCATCGGCAACGATATTGCAATGCTTTCTTTAGCTTGAAGGGGTAAGGGGAGATGTGGGACAAGAAATTCATGGCTCAACCACAGCACAGGCAGTTCATGGGTAGAGAAGATCCTTTTGACTTGTTTCAATTCACTGTGGGTGTACATTAAGTAAACAGTACATTACACTGTTTAACACACTAAATTTCTCATGATTCGACACTAGCCCAGGCCCCAGGTACATCTTCAGACCAACTGATTTCTCTGTCAACATGTATTAGCAGAAAAGATTCTTACTTTGACACATTACAATGGTTGGATGTGCATGATGATGCTACCTTACCAAAAAATGGGGAAACACTTGGTTTATAATTATAAAAACTGAGTGATAACATAGACCTAATATAGTTACATAAGTAATTATAAAAGCCTGTTAAAAACAAAAGATGTGCACAAAAGGCACTTCTAATCCATCCTCTTAGACAAAGGTATACAAATTATTATGAAACAAAAAATAAATGCCAAAACATTTGTCTTAAAACAGTCTAGTTGTGCATAAGATGTTAATGCACTTTTTTCAAAACATGTGCTTTCTTTCTTCTTTGTGATCAGGAATGATTAAATAAACCATGCTTCACCACAGAATGCCCTGTCAGGTAGACTTTATCTACTGCTACTAAAAGCAATACCAAAGAAGACCAGCAGAGAGTACAAGTGTGTAAAGTGTTATTCTGAAGGAGTAACAGAATCTAAACCAACCTATTTTGGTACTACTAATTTTACCATATTATCTGTCTGTGACACATAGAGAAATAATTTTCAAAAATGTGATTGACCCAATGCTAATTAAACACAATTACACTACTTTGATAAATCAATAAGTTGCTAGATGTCTACGATACGATCAGCTCCTGAGTTTCATGCTGATTTAAACGGTTGCTTGATTTGTTTCTGAACAGGCATCTCAATGATCACACTTCTGAGATAAATGATATGTTTCTGAGTTTTATCTGACACTGGGCAACATTTATCATTCCTTAGACAACTTAAGTCAAGCCTTTCAAAGCAAGAGGGTTATATTAAGTCAGTTGTGCGTTTTCCAGAACAAGGCACCATGTACAGTCATCACTGCAAAGTCACAATATATGATTCAGATAGCAGGGCATGCATCTCAGCATGCCGTCTACATGCCTAGAGAGAAAGGCATGGCTGGGCATAGGCTGTGAACCTCTAAATGGTGGCAGGTTTTAAAGTAAATCAACAAACGCATAAACTAGGTTACCTCCCTTCTGTTGGAGACTTATAAAACAGACAGGGGGCAAAGGTATAACTAGTGAGGTGGAAACGTTTACAGAGGCCTGCTCGGGCCAGAGTGTGTGTGTTTGTTAAGTTAAAATGATCCTTTGAGGGATGAAAGCAATCGTTCTGATAAATCGGCCAAGAACAGACAAAAGGGTCAAATAGAGATCGTAAACTGAATTAAACATAGTTACAGACTAGCTTTGTTAAGCTGTCTTGGATAACACATTGATTAAAGTTGTGGTTTAGATTGACACCAGGGTGTTTTTTTTATTCATAACACTCACATTGCTCACAATAGAATCGATATCCTACGGTCTGCAGTTGACATGAATAAGTTCAGTCAGTGCACACAAATCAGAGGAATGTAGAGGGCAGCATGAGTACCTTACATAAAGCGTGCCATTTGGAGATGAAGTCTCAACATATTTGTTGTTCCACAGATCAACAGATGTTTGATCTGTTACAGAATCAGTACATGTGTTGCATATGCAGTAAAACAAGCCGTGTTTTAGTAGTTGACTTTGTCCTAGACAAGGGCCATTCATTCAAGTCCCCTCTTTCTCCTGATCTGTACAAGATTACCACTTTGAACCAAAAAACTCACTAATCACAATTTATATACACGTTAAACTACACTTATACCACAGTTTGTTTTTACCATTAGTTCAGGTATCTGCATTTCATATACTTAGGCCTATACAACCATTGCTATGCCATTACATTGGACATCCCTTATAGCACTATTGTACAAACAAAAAGCATAGCAACTTCAAGTAAGTCTTTATGTACAGCAAAATGGCAATGAGCCATTCGGTTAGTGTCATGGACACAGTCAGGTTGAATGTCCAATTCAGTGGGTGTTTTATATTGACCAGCAGGGCTTGACCAAATATATTATCTGGACAGCCAGAGCAGGGTGAAAACCAACACTAACAAGTATGGTTCCAGTTGCATCTTTTAAATTTGACAACTTTTTGTTGATTATGAGGTAAGTCAAAAACACAAATTTGAGGTGACTTTAATGTGTTTCCCCCATGTCTGTGTTTTTTTAATTTTTTTTTATCAAGCTTCACAGAATACTGGTAGAGTCCTACAGCCTCTCTAACTGGCTCGTCACTATGGTAACTCGAGGCTTGATTGTGGACCTAATGTAGATGAAGTAATTACACTAATTCAAAGTAAAGACAAAGAGTGCGGAATCACACGCATCTCCTTTCCAACTCCGTCTCCCATTTCCTCGAGCTTCTCCCTCTCTTCGTCTCTCTCCGGGAGCGGATCGAGCAACCCTTGTCGCCTACCGTGCTCTACCCAGACCCACTGCTACATGGTGCCTGACTTGTCCCCGGCTGCGCTAGCCGCGTTGGCGTTGGGCCCCGTAGCAGGGTTGCTGGGAAACATCTTCTCAGTGGGGGTGATGGCCGGGCTGCCCACCCCTGAGGAGCTGGAGCTGCTGGAGCGGTGCTGGGTGGGCGGAGGCCGCGCGGGCCTCATGGGAGGGGGGCGGAGCTGTGCCCCCGCCAGGCGGGCCGAGAGCGTGGGCTTGAAGGTGGTCATCATCTCGGAGGTGGAGCTGCTGCTGCGGCGCATGGCAGCGTCGGGGTCCCGGATCATGATGGTGTGCAGCGGGCTGGCGGGCTCCGAGCTCACAGGGATCTTCATGGGCTCCAGGGTGTCCAGCACCACGTCCGGCGCCTGCTTGGCCACGTTCTGGCGCTCCAACTCGCGCAGCTCGTGCAGGGCCGTGCTCATGGTCTTCTCTATGTCCTGGCACACACAAAAGCACAAACACACCCTCAGCAAGCGTATCATAACATCGGTATCACCTCTCATTATCAATTCATGAAATATTGTTATGAGGACTGTATGTGCTGTATCAGATTTCCGATCGAGGCTGCACGAGTTGCATGGTGTACTGCAGATCTATCCATTGACAAGAGTTGCGTGCCCGATTAGGCCTATGGAGGCTGCAGCCCATCATTAATGCTGGGCTCATAATGCAGGAGCCTTAGTGCTCATTAACACGTCCCCGGGCCCTGGAGCCGTATCTATCTCTAAGCCGCAGCCTGGCCCCCCAAACAGTCTTGACATTTAGCCCCAGGTTGAAGGTGCCGCTCTCAGACAGACAGCTCCAGCAGGGGGTTCGGTTCATCTCTTCCTCCAGGTAGATCAACCTCCACCCTCCAGTCTGACACTTGGTTCATAGCCCAGTTTGGACAAAGCCACCAGAGAAACGGATAAGGATTGGACAAAATCCTTTCAATAGGCAAAACATCTCAATCGCAGTCTGTGCCTGTGTAACATAATTAGCGATGGCCGATAAGGACTAATTCTCTGGCATCTTCATCATCAGACAGCGGGGTCGTAAATATGAGCTCAGACTGAAACACTGCAGTGACGGTGGATTACTCTCATTAGCAGTTAGTGCACATCGGCCTTCCATTTCACAAGCTTTCTGGCAGCTTCTCATGTTGCATCCAGAGAGCCCAGTGCTGGCTCGCTCAGGTCTGGCTGCCAATAGGACCATGCAGGGGACTCACCTCCGCTAGAGCCTCAGCCTCCAGAGCCTTGTGGTCCCCCAGACTGCTGTGGCGAGTGGCCCCCGGCACAGGCCTCAGAGGGTGCCCCTCAGGGTAGGCCTTCCTGTCTGGGTAGTTGATACTGCCCGCGCTGCCAAACGTGCCAAGGCGCCTCTTCTCCGGGCTCTCCAACCGGCCGCGGCTCACCGCCACCTTGTGGGGGCTGCTGGGGCAGGCTGCGGCCCGCGGGGGTGTCTCCTCCCCCCTGGTGGGGCTGTGGCTGTCGGTGGCATTCCGGTGGCGTGGCACAGCAGCCCCGTCCGAACGCAGCCTCACCCTGTGGACAGCGGACGGGACAGTTCAGAGAAGGCGCCCGGGGGGACCAGATTCTCAAAGAGCACCAAGTATGACTTAGACTTAGACAAACTTTATTGTCATTCAGTTATACAACAAGTGTACATAGAACGAAATTTTGTTGCACTCGCACGACACAGTGAGCACCCCTATCCCTGGCTTCACCCACCTCCCCATGACGCCTCCAAAGCTGTAGTCGGGTGGGTGTTCGCACGGCGATGGCGGGTCATTCTTGGAGGACGCCTTGTCGTCCAGGAGAGGTCCGCTGCTGGCTTCACTTTCTGCTTTCTGGCTGAGACTGTCTGAGAAGGCATCATCCCTGAGAGAAGAAGACACACTTGAGATAGTGTATTACACGTCTACAAATCGTTTCTCCACAAAGAAAAAATCTTCAAAGCTAAATTTTTTATTTACCTTCCCGAATATGAACCACACATTTGACAATTGGAGATGAATTACTTTTGTTTGAGATAATACGTCCCTGCTTTCACCTTCCGCTTTTAACATTTGGAGCATATGTTCTTCTAAATCTTATTGAGGGACGCCAAGCTGTCATCTTTATTAAACAGCCCATAAATCCAATATGACTCAGAGGGTGATTTAGAATGTGACTCATGATGACAGTGAAGGGAAGGGAAAAATCTGTTATTATCCCCTCAAGAGACTCCCTCGCCCGTTTTACATCACTACAATTAAAAAGTTCAAACACGGTATGCCATCTCTTCCTAAGGCGACATTATGATGAGTGGGTGCTGCTTGAAAGGTCCTGCACCACGATGTACTGGTGTGGGATCAGTTTGTTAATGGTTATGAATAGGTGTTGCTTACAGGTCCTGCATCACGATGTACTGGTGTGGGATCAGTCTGTTAATGGTTATGAGTGGGTGTTGCTTACAGGTCCTGCACCACGATGTACTGGTGTGGGATCAGTCTGTTAATGGTTATGAGTGGGTGTTGCTTACAGGTCCTGCACCAAGATGTACTGGTGTGGGATCAGTCTGTTAATGGTTATGAGTGGGTGTTGCTTACAGGTCCTGCACCACGATGTACTGGTGTGGGATCAGTCCGTCCACACCGTTGTGACGGCCCTCCCACCAGTCCTCGGAGGCGCGGTGATACAGCAGCAGAGACGCCCCCTTCTTGAAAGACAGCTCTCTGTGAGTGCGCCCCACATAGTCAAACTTGGCAATGGCCTCAATCTGTTCCACTTCTGAGGGCACAAAGAAGAGAGAGGGATTCATTATAAGCCGTTTATACCCTGCAGGCACTTCACTCATGTTCCATCTCTTTGAAATTAAACGACAGAGCAGCGATTCCTGGCGTAGCCTAATGTGTGGGACTATATCAAGCTGTGCCATCGACTTGATAAAAGAAAAATGCTCTTTGCCGTAATTAATTCCTGAGACCCCTGCCATGTGGCTTGACAATAAGGGCAGGTCCACAAGTTCTCAGGCAATAGACTCGGGGCTGAGAAAACCACTCAGTGTTCTATAAAGAAGTCCATGGACTCTTACACAATCAATCTCTCTTTCACTTTAAATTGTACGGCCAGACACTAAGACTCATCTAAAAAAAGAGATTAAGGGAAATAAAACAAAATAAAATCCCAATTAATGTCAAGTATGTTTACTTGTTACTTGTTAAAAAATAACAGCCTTTTAAGACATAGTGTTTGTATTGTTAGGGTATAGAGGGCCCTTTTTCAAAGACACTTTGAACTTACACAATTTGAAATCCTTTCTCTATCCCCACCCAAAAAGCACTGGCTCAGAGTTCAAAAGTAAACATTTAGTGTGATTCATCCTATCTCTGTTGCCAGACATTCTATCCTAACAGGAGGTGCAGGCTGCATACATACACTTACACACTCTCACACACACACCCACACACACACACGCACACGCACCCACACACACATCCTGCGGTCAGATGCCCCTTGTAGTGCTATGCCCAAATGAATATAAATGTTGAAAGTGTTTCAATTGCAAAAGGGGCCTAAGCCTTTCTGAAAGCTCAGATTCTCTAACCAGATATCCTTTCCAGGTTGGCTGTGCATGGTCTGCTTGGCCCGGCTCACTCACATGGTTATGGCTCAGTGTGTCTCTATGGGCCAAACAGCAGGGGTCAGCCGGGGTTAACTACGTGGAGGATACAAACAGCCCCCCAGCAGAAAATCTTCAAGTGAACCAGAAAGCCTAATCAGTTCCATTAGCAGCTCCATCCAGGGATGAAATTACCAACAGAGAGGAATAGGGGAAAGATACGGAGAGGAGGAGGTCGCCATGTGAGGAGAAGAGATATAAAGTGAGACAGAAACAGACGCGTATCACTTTCTCACTCTTTGAGATTGAGCCCCACGGCGTACTGCCCTAGATTTAGTCTGCAAAACAATGTGCAGGTTGACGTAAACATTTCTCTCCTAATTAAACAATCAATTATATATAGCTCATTGTGTGTGTGTGTGTGTGTGTGTGTGTGTGTGTGTGCGTGCACTCCAGACTCTGTGCTGCTGTTGTGGTCCAAAAGCCAGAGCGTACCCGCAGTGCTGGGCAGACAGAGGCTGAACGGAGGGGGAGCACTCTGGGGGGGGGGGGTGCCTTTGTTCCGCCTTTCACCCTCCCCCCAGAGGTATTGGAGAGGGACGACAGCACTCGCCCCACAAACAGGGCCCACAGTACAGAGGGCGATGGAAGACAGGGTGGTTCTCAACTGTGATCCCGCGGCCCACCACGCTCCTCTGACCTCTGACCTCTGCCCGGCCTAGGAGACGCAACCTACCGTCAGGTGTGCTCTGGCTGTTGGAGTGCGCCCGCACCAATTACTCTATCAGAGCCTTGAGGAGGGTCACGGAAAAATACAGCACAAAGAAGAGCGTCCCACAGGAGCTGTTTACTCGCGCCGAACAAAGAGCGAGCGGGAGAGAGAGAGAGATTGAACGAGAGATAGACAGAGGGGTGGGGGGTTGCAAACAACGTGCTTAAATGTCAGACACGATGTGCCCCTTTGCAGCCCTAAGCTGGCGAAGGCTCCCTCACTCGTTTGCTGAGAGCAAATAGAAGAAAATGGACCTCCAGACACTTGATTCTAAACCCTTCCAAAAGAAAATCAACATAATTTATTTATTGACCCAAAACATGTAGCATTAACTGCTTTAGTATTGGATCAGACAGAACACTACCATGATGGTTAGAAGTTGCTGTAATCAATTCAATAATTCAAATGAATACACTGAGCTCTCCAGAGCACAAACATATACCAATGAACCTGAGCTTAAGCTTCGGCACAAGGAACCCAAGCCAGAAAGGGGCTGAGGGTCTCAGTGCACCGCCAGGCTACAGCTGCTCGTGGAATCCCTTAATAGACATACTTAGGACAGCAAGCCCAACCCCCGGAACCCAGTAGGATGTGGTGGGAGAGCAGGTTAAGGTCGAGCTACTGACCGTCGTCACTGGTGTGTGGCTCTGTCCCATTGTCCGCCTCGTCGATGGTGCCGGGCTCGCTGTGGGGACTGTCACTGCAGGGTGAGAAAGGGAGAGAGATGGACTGTCAGGGCAGGGGCTCGTACCCACGCAGCCACTTAAAGCCCCGGCTCATCACTCGTGGTAAAGCGACTGAGAGGCCTTGGAACAACATGGAACGTTTGTAATGTTTGGCTCGGTTCCCAGTGACACATCATCATCATCATCATCACCATCACACTCACTGTGACCTGGGAGATGAGCAGCAGGTTAACTGGAACCGCGCCAAGGGATTAATGTAACTACAGGGCAAATCCATGGACAAATATCGATGCTTGGCTTATTGCCCTGTGGGGCGGAATTCAACTGCCGCACACTCCTTTGCCCTCAACCTGCAGTCAATCACGCCATACAATCAATAAGCAACACGTAACATGACTGCTACGCTCAAAGTGCAATCAGCGCCCGATCAGCCCTATCCTTCCTGCTCAGGTAAGTCCCCAGTGCTAACCCCAGTGCTAACCCCCAGTGCTAACCCTCAGAGCTAACCCCCACAGCTAACCCCCGGTGCTAACCCCCGGTGCTAACCCCAAGTGCTAACCCCAGAGCTGACCCCCAGAGCTGACCCCCAGAGCTGACCCCCAGAGCTAATCCTCAGAGCTAATCCTCTGAGCTAACCCCCCGGGCTAACCCCCAGGGCTTACCTCCAGTGCTAACCCCCAGAGCTAACCCCCAGAGCTAACCCCCAGTGCTAACCCCCAGTGCTAACCCCCAG
>JAVQIZ010069188.1:0-18510 GCA_036023535.2 Galaxias brevipinnis
GAGATTCGCATCATGGATGTGCAGCCGACAAATCTGCAGCAACTGAGTGATGCTATCATGTCAATATGGACCAAAATCTGAGGAATGTTTCCAGCACCTTCGAGTCTATGCCACGAAGAATTAAGGCAGTTCTGAAGGCAAAAGGGGGTCGAACTCGGTGCTAGCAACGTGTACCTAATAAAGTGGCCAGTGAGTGTATATTGTTAAAGAAAAATCTGTGAAGTATCCCTTTAAGTGACAGGCTAAACTGCTCTTCAATTTGTATAAACCACCAAGGGCACAACACTTCCATTAGAAATGAAGAATGACTCACCTATAGGGTACTTGTGCTTGTCTGTGTCAATACCAGCATACATGACCCCTCCAAACAAGTCATTCATTATGCTGGCCAGAGCCTCAGCATTTAGCATACCATGCAGGGCACCCACAAAAACCGTCTTGCTGGGGTCCAGGCGCTGGGATGGGCAGCGCACATAGTTACTGTCAGAGATCACCCAGGGGATGACCTGCACCTGAAGAATCAAAGAGAACCACATATATGTCATACAGAATATTACTTTCCCAATACTTGTTGTTACATCCACCAATATTTGGTGTCCATATTGTTTGCACTGTGTTTGTGTGCCGTCTTGTCTTTCCTTCGGTTTTCCACTTCTCTATCCCCTGCATTCAGATCTGCAGTTAGCTTTCCATTAGTTCCCTCCCTCTCAAGCACCCATAAGCTGTCATCTGTTGACTGACCAATCATGGAACGGTCCGTCTCATTCAAAAACCTTCCCCCCGGCAGAGCGAGAGATTCAGGCACTCGTTTCTGTATCCCGTGTTTGTTGGTTTGTAGTCGCTCTCATTAGTTAAGGTTATCCTGTTTTACTTTCCCTATTTAGTCATTCCATTGTCCCTGTTTTAAATTGTTTGGTTTTCGCTTAGCCCTTAGTCGGCCCTGTACAGTGTTTATTTTGTTCGTTCTGTTTCCCTTTTGATCCTGTATCCTATACAGTGTTTATTTTGATCCTCACCGTTTTCCCCCGTTTTAGCCAGTACTTCGTACAATGTTTCATTTTGCCCATTCTGTCACGGAGAAAAGCTAGGTAAGATACCCGTGGGTTTACATTGCATCACGTAGGCAACTTGCTGTCTATGCACACTAGTTTAAAATGAGCAGTTGTCACCCCTTTTTGTTGTAGTAATCAGTTTACTTGCAGTTGTAGCGTGTTCGTAGGCAGTTTAGGAATAGGTAAGTTAGGGCCTGTAGTTTTGTTTTGGATGACAGTCTGCTCATGGTGCTCTTCTCCAGGTCAGTTTTACTGCTGTTCAATAAATGCACCCCCACCTGGGGTTTTCTTCACTTTACATACCGGTTTGGATATTCCATCATTCACTAAAAATCCCACTTATTACGAACACAGGCTGTTGCGCTCCCTTCCATGCTCCTAGCCTTACCATCATGGAGGTGAGGTTGTAACACTTGTTCATCACAAAATGAAACACATTGGACTGGCCATTTGCACAGGCAGTAAAACTTTCCCTTGGATGCCAACCAGACAATCACCATAGAAACAAATCTAGCTACTTCAGATGACCAGATTCACTACCATTTCAGATTACTGTCAATATAAATATATATTAATGTGTACAATGTTGAAGCCTGGCATTGTGGTTAGTCTCATGTTGCAGTAGCTATGCAAGCATAACGCGCATCTTACATTGTGTACTGTGGTAATGGAAAATAAATACTTGGGTAATACCAGATTACAAGAAAATACATTTGCTAAGGGACCAGTGGGCCATTGCACCAACATGGAAAAACCAAATGGTCTAAATATTCCTTTTATCAGTTACGTGGTGGTGCACTAACGTCTTTGCAGCGCATCCTGCGGCTGGACATCTTGAAGTAGTACTCTCCATTATCCTCGGGGTGGAGCAGGTCCTGGGTGCAGGCCTGAAGAAGCCCCCTCACAGACTTCTCATTCTCAAACACCAAGTACACATAGCCTTCAAAACAATAAGCAACTGATAAGTTTGCAATCCATGGTTGGGCCATTGTTGGGCTTCTATGGAAGATATTTGGTACTATGCCACAGCAAAACCAAAACAATATCCATCAGATTAACTAGCCATAATAATTCTACCAATAAGATGCATGAAGTGAATAAACCTTCAGTTAAGACTCACCACCTTGCCGTGCTGTCACCACAGTGCCACCTTTAAACCAAAAGGAAATGTATAGCCTACCAGCCTGTCATTACCTTTAGGCATATTACCTTTAGGAGGGCAGCGAGGGTGCTTGCCATCCTTACCAGGCCACTCCACACTCAGAGGGCCATAGCCACTGAATGTATTTATCAGGCCAGCTGAGGAAAGCAAGACATTTAAGTTAGGGGTTCAGGCATAGGTAAAAGCACACATACTATAAAGGAACATTTGTACTCAAGCTATAGGCCAAATTAAATGTACACAGTAGACAGGGTACCTTCTGTGATGTCCCAGGGAACTCCACCAAGGAATACTTTGCAGGAGTAAAGGGGGTTCTTGTTGTTTCTTGGAGGGAGTTGTCCACTCCAGGTGAAGGTGGCCTCATTAACCGCTGAGAGGGCAAGTAAAGAGATGTTAGCATCTAGTCTCCAGTATGAAGTACTGATTGACATCTTTAATAGAAGGCTCGATTCCTTCAGCATCACCACATTGTAAAAATGTCATGTTTGGATCATCCAACGTCACTTACATGCGGCCTGTCTGTGCAGACGGGCTTCCCTCTCAATACTAAAGGGGTCATCCGGCTGGTCCAGCAAGTCCAAGCCAGGCCACAGAGAGGCAGTGGGCCAGCGGCGGGACAAAGCGCTAGAGCCTGGGCTGGCGCTGGATGGTGGAGTCAGGGAGGTGCTGCTGTCGTGATGATCCAGACGAGAACCCAAGCCAAGACGCAGGGGGTCCTTTTGCATGCTGGACATGAGGAAGGGCAGAGGAGGAGAGATCCTCAGAGATGTCTGATAGGAGTAAAAAAAAATAAAATAAAAAAAAAAGATAGTACTTCCAACTTTCCATTCAATTTATATAGCACATATCTTTGTAATAGCATAATGTCACTATAACCAATCAGCGTTCCCCTTTCCCATAAATTTGCTTGAAGTAGAAAAGATAAGGAAACTATTTGAAATAACAAAACAAAAAAAGACACATTAGGCTGATAATTAAACTGAGTTTCTTTCATGTCTACACAGGCTTACCAACAAGTCAGCGAGGTGGTCAGAGCCGGAACTGAAGCCACTGGTCTCAGAATCCACTGGGCTGCTGGAGCGAGAGTCCAGAAAGGAGCGTGAATCCAGCCGGTTGGCCATGCGGGCCATACCATTGAACTTGTCAAGAAAGTCAGCAGCTGTGCCCATGGGCTCGCTAGGTTGGTAGCCCAGAGGCTTCCCGCCTAGGATGTTGCCCATAGGACTGCTTAGCATGCCCAACACTGGAGGAGAGCATTTCATGCAGTTATTACCAGCAAGTGAAACAGCTCCTTCTCAATCATTAGCCAAACCAGGGTTCTCCAGATTCACTTTGTTAGTTATACATGTGATAACTGCAAGTGTTCTAAATTTCCTGCATCACAAAATAACATTGCTCATTAAGCTGTTTGCCAAACAGTTAATGTACTGCACAAGTTAGCCTTGCCAAGACAGGTTCTCAAAGATTTGATTGAACAGTGCTACCACGCTGGCATACTAGTTGAGACTGGTCTGACTCAGCTATGGTCACAGATACCACTTCTGTGTGCTACAGATAAGATTGCCAATAATTGTTACTGCTAGACAGCAAGCCTAAAATTAGGCTTACAGACTCAGCATTTCAGTTGATTAATCACCATGCAACGGCACCTCTAAAATGCACTGGTATAAACAGTTTTTTTCCCCCAGTACTTTTCCAAATATACTTCCACTTTTGACTCAAGCCAGACTTAAAAGCCAATGGTAGGTTTACTGTTAAAATAGTGCCGTAAAGTATTAAGCACGGCACTTTTCCCTGAAAACAAACCAGGTCAGCTGACGACCAATGGCAATTATTTACTGTGGGGCATGTACCAGTGTGCTGAACACGAGGCCTTGTCTTGGGGAAGGTCTCCAGCTGAGAGCAACATTTAAGAGGCTGGCCTACTTTGAAGGCCCAGTTTGTGAAGTTCTTAAAGGAGTGTTATGTCAAATGGTAGACATGTGCGGATCAAACCTCAAAATCACAACTAGGCCAGGACAAGATTAGGTGGGGTGGAATATTTTAAAACTGGCAGCTTAAAAAAATAATAAAGTACAGTGCCAACATTTGTGTAGTTGATCTTAGAGCTCTTACAGAGTACATTGTATTGGGGCCCTTTTAATTAAAGTAGGAATATTGGTAGCATTATCACAACTACTCCATCGTCAGACAGGACTTCATTTGTTAGAAAATGTGTCGGACTAGAGAAACATGCCCCAGAGACTGCAGTCAGACAGAGCAAAACTGCCACATCATCCTCCTAAAAATGATACACCCTGTTTACACAGCTGTTCTCATCCCTTGGCTTTAGGGCTAACAGTCAATTACTTTACAGTTCTGGGATAGAATAATCTAGAGACTACTGACCTGACTAGACCAAAACCTCTAAACAAGAGTCACTAACTAAAAACAGGCCACAAACACATGTGCTGTAACAGCAATTGTCAAAGCCAAAAGCTAAATGTTATTTCACCCCTCATTGGTTGCTGTGTTGACAAAATTAACAAACATGGTGATTCATGTAGCCTAAATATAAAGTACTTACTGGAGGGAGAGCTAGCTTGAGCAGAGCTGTTGTGAGAGTCTGTGTCCTGGCTGCTCCACGGACGCTCCCATCCAGACAGGCTAAGGGACTGGAGGCCCAGGCCCAGGTCATTGACATCTGGCAGGCCCCTGGAGGACGCCTCCTGTGAGGCTGACATACCGCCACTGCCGCAGCTGGGGAAGAGCATCCTGCTGCCCACTGCAGCCAGCGCCGATTCTTGCCGGTCTGGGGATGAAAAAGAAAAGGAGTTATGAAAGTGCAAGAACAACAATAGCACTCTGAATTCACACTCCAGCAAAAAGGGGTGCAAGCTAAATCAACCCTGCTTTGTAAGGGAAAAAAATGTAATCCAACCGATAAAAAAACGAAACTCCAGGATCAACTGTCTTCATCCGAGACACTGGTGACTAGTGGCTAACCTTCAGTGACTGTGTCCTGTGCGACTGCCATGCATCTCCGTCCGCATCACTGACCCACCTAGTAGCATGTGACCTAGCTGCTGATGCACTCGCACCCCCCTGCTAATGACATCAGCTACCTCCCTACCCCCCTTTCGGTTTCTTCTCATCAACTGTGTAATGAAATTCCTGTAGGGCGATAGCTGCTGGCATAGAGAACTCGCCCCTTCTGGTAAGCACATCACGTATCAGTCGGTGTCAGCAGCACATAGCCGCTGCAGCTGCAAACACTGTGTCTAGCCTAGTTTGTTGAGAGAGAGAGGGAGGGAGGAATAAGACGGAGGGAGGGACAGCAAGAGGAGCATAAAAGGGATGCAATGTGCAAAACACAAGACAGAATGACACTTCACAGTAACAGAAGTGGCAAAAGGTCTGAATGCGGTTAGGGTCGGTGACAGTACAGGGCCGTAAATAATATGTGCTGGTATACAGTGCTTGTATGACGCATGTATTGTGGGGCTGTACTTAAAATCCAAGACAAACCCTGCAAACAGACATGGAGTGTAACTATTGCAGCAGCTGACTGATCAGATGTTTGAGAGGACAAGCTAATTTCCGACTATCATCCTGGGCTGGGCTGCCTCCAACTGCTAGCTACAGCCCTGATTCAGCAAGTCTAGGCAGGGCAGGGGGATTGCCTGGTAGAGGGCATACATATTGATGGGCTATACCCAAATTCTATTTTATGCTATATTAAATTCTCTGATAATAGTATTGCATTCTGATTTCAAATAAACGGGGTCAGATGGAGTTACAGAATTTATATTATTCGACCAAAAGGCTTGTGTTTTTAAGAGGTAAATCTAGCCAACATGGCCCAGTCAGGAATAGATATCAAGTAGACAAACAGATGGTAAACTAAACACAGGTCCCAGACTTGGATCCAAAATAATTTTAAATGGACTGAATAGACCTTTGCATAGCCTATAAAAACAATAGGCGCTGCAGTGCTGCAGAAAAGGCAGTGCAGCATGAATCAGCTGTTGACACTTGCATCATGAAGTCAAGATGTCTGGGTGAGGTTCTGGGGCTGCTGATACTTTCATAGAAATGTCATGTTTGTGACATGACTTAATTATAACATTTCAATAGAAACATTTACCACACAAGTCTCGCTTTCCTTTGGTGTTGGGTGTGGTACACACACCAGTCAGATCCAGAGCGTTTCCCAACATGGTATTCATTCTGCGAAATATGTCTGCATTACTGCAAGATGACATGCCAGGAGTTGACTCCATATCCCAACGGTCATGGGCTCGAGGGTCATCTCTCTGCGAATGTGACCAGAATAAACTTGTTAAAAAGACTACTTAAAATATATAAGGATATAGACTAACCGGTTACTGAGTTGTAAGCAAACGGTACAAAGCCTTTAGCAAATATAAACATGAAATTAATTTAATTCACTTGTCTTAAACTGTAGAATGTCAAATGTCTGCTTTAAGTTGACGTAGCATTGTGCAGCTAGCCAAATAGGGTAAAACCATGAGGGCTAGTGAGGCATTATTTAGAATTCGGTTTTCACAATTCACTCACCAGGGAAAACGCCATTGTAAGGATAGGCTATTAGAACTTAAAACATAACCGTTTCTATGAGATAGAGCACATATTTATCACGTTTGGTGGTTGTTTAATTAGTGATAATTTGGAAAAGGTGTGTGAATCGGACCAAAGCAGTTTGGGTGGTACCAGAATTTAAACAAGGACAAAACCTTCACGTGCTGTGATATCATCAGGTCACCGCCTTTCACGTGTTGTCTTCATGCAAGGCTCTCACTTTATAGGTTTGCAAGGGCCTAGTAAACTGTAATGGTTGTTAATTTAGGTTCTACTTGGGAATATATTTTACTGTATCAATTAATTCATCAGGGGTTCTAATGGGTTTGTCGTTGATACATTGTAACATTGTAATAGTCATTTGATGTCATGCGCTCTTGATCTCTGCTCCTGAGAGATTTAGCCCTATTGACCCTTATTGTAAAAGTATAGTAAATTGATAACGAAACAGCTTTTTTTGTATATATTTAAATGTTCACCATTTTTAATAGGATATTTGGATAAATACCTTTTTTAGTTTTCCTTAAAATACATCTAACATGATCACAAGCCTTCGAATATGAGATAGGTGATGAGGATCCTGTTTTGGTAAAATTATTTAAATCCTGCTTCCGTCATGACTGTCTATTACGAACTCAACCTTTTATGCACAACAGCTTTTAATGCGCACTTCATGTTCAACAGTTCAAGTGTGGTAACTAAGCCATGAAGTAGATCATCTTTTTTTCCTCTTTTTCAGCAATTACCTGTTGTGCAAATGCTCATGAGGTGGCTCAGAGAGAATAAAAAAAACTATTTCCAGTGGTCTAAAAAAAAAGAAAAGAAAAAAAAGAAAGAACAGATAAGGTGGGCTTAGAAATGATTGGCACTCCTGACTGGCAATGCACAAACAATATTTAAAAAATATCAAAATACAAACGTGAGAAATAATGTACTTTATGTATGTTTCAGTGGAACCAACCAAAATCGTACAATTATTTAATAAAACATTTATTTCACCAAAATCACAGTTTCAAAATTTTTGGCACCCCTCATTTAGTACTTAGTGCAACCACCTCTGGCAAGAATAACAGCACAGAGTATTTTTTAGTAACGTTTGACAAAGTTAAGGAACACTTCTTGTACACATTTTGTATCATTCCTCTATGTAGATTTTTTCAAGATCCATCACATTCTTGGGTTTGCACATATCAACTGCCCTCTTCAACTCAGCCCACAGTCCAGCGGCTGAGATGGTCATTGCAGAAGATTGATTTTGCTGTCACATGACCATTTCTATGTGGATCTTGAGTTATGTTTTGGGTCATTGTCTAGTTGCAAAGTCCACCTACGGCCAAGTCTCAGCTTTTTGGCAGAATCAACCAGATTGTGAGCCTAAATTGCCTGATACTTGATGAAATTCACTATGCCATCGATCTTAACCAGTACCCCAGGACCTCTGGAATTAAAACAGCCCCAAACCTCACTGACCCACCTCCATATTTCACCGTGGATAGGAGGTGCCTCTCCTTGTATGCATATCTGTTTCTACGGCAAACATGCTGATGCTGTGTCTGACCAGAGCACCTTCTTCCAGTCATGCACAAACCAGCTGCTGGATTAAAAATCTGGGCATGTCTGAATGGAGTTAAGGGGGAAGCAGTAAGCACTGGTCCGAACCATATCCAGAATTGCCTATTTCAGCTTTCAGTATTTTGAGGACATTTTATGCCACTGATTTGTTCAAAATTACTTACATTTCTCGATACACTCCCTAAATGCACAGAAACTCATACACATTTGCCAATTTGAAGGAAAATTAAGTCTTCACTTTTGTAAATACAATCGCAGCATCATTAATGACATGCAGAACATAGTGACTAGAATGTTTTCCAACATCCACAAGGTGTCGTTCTTATTTTTTAGAACCAGAGGATGACTGCCTGTGTACATTGATTTATGGACTTGCCTATAGATGGCAGTATTACATTTCCCACAGACTCTTTGGTGTATTGTGAAATTCCTTACTCTCTTGATTGATTGTTCTGCTTGTCACTATTCATTATTGACCCCAAATGCTGACTGCTTTCCATCTCCAACAAAGCCCAGGCATTCCTTGTGAGCTATTACATGAGAATAATTGGAGATGTTCCGGTGGTTCTACATATTGCAGTCTTTTGTATTGACACTATTCTACCCCTGAAAATGTAAACATATCAGTTTGTCATTGTAACAATACAGACACAGATCTGTTATTCCTCAAATCCTTAACCAGACAATTCTATCAAAACTGACAATACATAAAATGTACCAATTCATTGGCTGATTATCCCACCACGTTTCATTGATTGTCAATTTAAATGTGTCGTTGGAAACAAATGTTTTCTTTTTCCCAACATTAGAAATAATTCTGTAAGGTAATGTGCAGTTGAAAATACAGTGGCATTATTACAACAAACTACCGATTTCAACACAAGATAAAATGGGCCTGAATCCCTCCTCTTTTTCCAAAATTTAATAAAAAAACACTACTTGTTCTGTTTGGGTTCTTTTAGATTATTTTTTTCTTATAGCTTGTCACTGCTGGTACAGCTCATCTAATTGTTTGGCATGTGACATTTAATTACACTTTCAATCATGTCATTATGGTTCACTTTTTAATAATTGATAGGAGTGATTCTTCAAGGGTTCATAAGAAGCTATTCAGTGGACCATACGTTAAGACAACCACCACATCTACCCCAAACCTCTTCTGTAATTTACCAGCTGGTCCTATGGAGTAGCCACTTAAAAGGGTCCCATGAGACCATCATGGTTGACTGAGTAAAACAGCTTAACTCATGAGGGCAGTGTGTGTAAGTCAGTTCTACCAATGATGTTAAGTGATGCTAACGTGATGGTTGCATTTTAAATGAAGATTTGTGATGAATTATTAACTAAAGATAGGGACGAACAGTGATCAAAAGATTTGATTAAGGTTTACCCAGATGGAACACACTGAAAAGTAGTAACATATTTATCTATAAATCAAACTAATGTAAACTGGCAGAATTAAAAACTGACAGATGTCCATTCACTTTGTTGCTTTATTCATAAGATGAGAATATTTATACATCTTATACACAGTAGATAAAGACAAATACATTCTAAATCACAAACTTAAAGTTCCATTATCCCAGTAATCCTGATTCTCATTTCAAAAATGTCCCCCAAAAGTAACCCCTCGTGTCTGTAGCCTAGTTTCACATTCCGAAAGGTCAGCATTTCAGAATTTTACAGCAAATCTCATTTCAGCAATGAGAATTATGAGCCACATTTGGAATACTTAAATTCCTTTTAACAGAGTACACCCCCCCACCCCACCCCCTAAAACAAACACAATTGCACTTTTAACTACTTCAACAGGATTATAGGTCAAAATAACATCATATAACACAAAATACAACACACAACTTATACAGGTTCATTATTTAGTTGCACATAAATATACATTACTCAAGTACAAAGATACTTGCACTTTCATTTGCCCAAATATACTCTTAACTGACGTTATAGGTCTGTTGAGATCAAGATTGTCATCGAATGAAGGGATGCATTCACAATACCCATGCAAGATAAGCCACAACAGCCTAGCTTTCAGAGGCAAGACCAGGGTTATACTGAAAAACAAAAAGGTTCTTTGTCTAGAGGCAACACAAACACACAAAAAACAAAGATGCACAGAACTCGGCTTTCTTATTCATGCCAAAATACTTCATGCAATGACTACCTCTTCAGTGTGATAACCCATAAAAAGGTCTAGCTTAATAATGTATATCTTCATGAAATGACATCTCAGCAAATATGATTCAGAGTTTACTTGACTTGCACAAGTTTATTTATTTTTTTAAGCGCTAAGACAGTACCGCAATAGTTGCCAAAGAGGAATCATAAGCTCAGTCTGTCGTCTGCAAGTTGGTTTCAATACAAACTCCCCCAGAAAGCATCCAGGAGAGGCATAAATACAGTATGTCTATAATGCACATTTGTCCATTAAATAAACCTGATTAAATTAATGAAGAGCTTGGCAAACCTCATTTCAACTGCAGGTTAACTGCCTGGTTTCCATGAGGATCTGAAGGGCAAAATCATAAATATTAGAGTTAATGCATAATGATTGTTACTTATGCAAACTTACCAATATTGAACGGTCATGCAAATCCAGTTCTGCAATGAACTTTCAAAAACATTTCCAAGGCACTTACGAAAATGTTTTACTATTTTACAATGTTATCGAAGGTTTACACTACATCAGTTGAATTTCAACCTAGATTACTCACTAAATATCTAACAAAACTGCCGGGACTTCCATCCAGGTTGGGAAGTCTCAGAGGGAGTAGGGTACCAGCGCATCTAAAAGAAAAGAAAGAAAGAAAAAAAAAGTTAGGATACAAATGTAGGATTATTTCCTTTCATACTTTTACCTGAATACTTTCCCCTGAATTCAAAGGTTTACTGAAGCTACAGTTCAGAAGTTGTTTAAATTTAAACTTTGAAAAAACACGCTAACTTAGTTACCAATGCACCTAAACTTGCCAATATTGCAGAGTGACCAATTTCACCTGCGTATGGATTTTTGTTGCTCAACCATCACATCTACCTCAACACCTAATTTGAACCCATAAAATGCCCAAAATGTACTTTAACACATCTTGAAACTGCAAAATGCTCACTACAGAAATCAAATGCACAATTTAAAGCTCCCAATCCTAACTAAGGTAGGTCCTTGATATAAGAAATTAATTTAAGAATCCCAAGTTCATTTATTTCGCTGTACGCCCCGTTTGTAGTTTGAAGTCCAAAGAGACAGCAAATATGACACTTCGATACAATTAACATGTCAATTTCCTTCTGCATAAACTGATGCATTTCATTATGCAACATTCCATTTTCTGTTTAACAAAAACAGAACCATTGTACGATATGCTACTATAAAGTTGCTGTAAAGGTTATGTATAAGAATATTGAGGATTTATTTTCAGTTCCATTTGTAACGCTTTACATGGTGTAATGTCTGTCAGCTTATTTAATTTGTTGCAATGATGCATACAACAAATTAGGTGTCAAACACTTCAATAAACCCTCTTTAGCAGCAATTAGAATGATCTTTTATATTCTTTCTATGCATCAAATAGCACTATTTAGTTTAGGCATAAATTACTCTTTTCTAAAGAAGCTCTCAGCAGAACAGGTTCAAAGGACCGCAAGATCACGTCAACAAAACCAGTAGATGCATCAATACTGGAAGAAGATTTGGATGGACTGTCCCTTTAAGCTCTGTCCAATGTGAAACCATTGGAATTTGGGTCACATAACTTCCCCATCAAGACAATAGTCCTAGTAATTAACAGGAATAGAAATGAGGCAAGTAATGGCCCCGTTTGTTAAACATTTCCAAAGAGTAACTGCTGTAATGATGGCTTTTCCATACTAGCAAAGCTTCACTGCAAGTATGGTTTAAAGAAAATAAATGGACAATAGAAACTAGCTGAAGAGATTCCCTCTGATTACGTGTTTGGCGTTTTATAACCAATGACGAGAATCAAAATAAAGCCAAACATACATTGCAAGTTTTTTGTTTATGTCTTAGAATATAGGCAACCTAACCAGTTAATCAACTGACTATTTCAGAGTGTTGCAGAAAACAATTTTCCCTTACATTTGAAAGGGCAGGGAAGAAATTCAGGGCGTTTTAGGCATCTTTCATCAAATTGCTATTACCAGACATTTCCATCTTTGTCTCAAAACACCGATCGCTTAGGCTGCATCGGACGTGGACAGTAAGTTGGCACCTGTAAAGATGGCCGTCATGACTGACAACTTCATCCAGCAAATACCTTGCATTCCTGAAACTATTGCCCTGAAAAAAACAGGCCATATAGCTACTGTAATAGCAGCCAACTTCTTAGTATACAAATTTTTTATGCTGGAAGAGGAACTTCGCTGAACACTGGATTTGAATTGACCCAGAGAAATTTTTTCCATTGTTATTGTTGCTGAAGCCTGACTGTTAGGATGTATACTATTCCAAACCGCACTTAGCCAGTAATTGGATCACAATGGAAAGACTTCCACCTCCCCTCCATGATTGGCTGTAGAAAGGATCTCCATCACTAAGCATGATTTAAAAAAAAAAAAAAAAAAAACTGGTCTACCACTGCTTTTAAATAGTGGCAAAGAGTCAGTCATTCTCATTTAAGCAATACATTCCCATTTTACACTCATGTTCCCTTTCTTCTGAAAGAGTGTTCCTACTATATGGCCTTCTTACTTTCTTTCTTTAAGCCTCGTGGATAAACTGATCATACTAGTGGCTTATTTCCCTTTTGACATTGATGTGCAAGGTTCCGTATTGACCCATAGCAAGCGAAGGTGGGGCTGGGAGCTCCATTAAAGCCCAGAGTCACACCTCCAGCTCTCAGACCTGGACACCTATCGAACCATGGGGCAAGACTATGGCCTGGTGAGAACCAATAAGTGAGAGGATTTTGAGAGTGCAACCGCCTGGTGTGACTCTAGTAGCCTACTAGTGATAACTTGTAGGCCCAATAAAGCGACAGTTGCTTTTTCAAATTTAACCAAAACATATAAAAGGCAGTGCCACAATCTATGACAAGTGGCAGCAAACTCAAAATAAAAGCAACCATTATTTCAATACTTTTGGCAGATTCTCAAAAAAACACTAATCATTTTTGGATGCCCAATATAAAATGTTAGGCAGTTAAGTGTGTTGTATAATGTAAGCTATGCATATGGATACACCAAAAATATATATGAATGACCGATAGAAAATTTTATTTAGTCTAAATATGTATTCAGTCTATTGTGCATGTATTTATAAAAAAATTGATGAGTTTCATGTCAAATAGAAAATTGGGAGAGACACACCGGTTGGTCCCTCACCTGGGCGTGGAGGGCAGCTGCTGCGGCTGCAGCCGCTGGATAGGTAAAGGCGGCATGGGGAAGCCCAGGGGTCAACTCCGTGGTGTACAGAGGGTAAGGAGTCCAGGCATCTGGGGATGCTGGAATCAGTGCAGCTCCTGTCAGGTCATCTGGAGATGTGCAGGAACAACAAAGGCAGACAGAATATTGGTTCCCATTCGTATCGTTTCCCAATCAACAGGAATCCTTGACTCGGCATTCGAAAATAACAATTTATAGATCAGTTCACCATAAATAATTAGGACCTCATATCTGAAATGAATCAATTTGCTTCAAACTTAATTGGAAGAGGCACTGAAAAATACACTACCAATCAATTTCATCCACAGAGACAAAGCTCAAGTTTTCACCTGCGTGGTGACGCCAAGAATCATATAGCCTAGTATCAATGTGGAGACATGGTGTTCATATTATTCACAACCAAATAGGCTAACAATGTAAACTGTTACCTTGCAGTGGGCAAGTAGCATTTACTTAGCTCAACATAGCAAAAGCATTGTGGGCATAAAGATCAGGGGCCAGTTGCTGGATCGTCTTGAGTGAAAACTCACAGCTGGGGGAGTAAAAAGCAATATGGGACTCTCACGATGATGCATGCAAACGGAGGGTGAATTAGTCTTTCATGTTCGTCTACTTTGATCTCAAAGTGTTCAGAGAGAAAGAGTAAGTGTTGATTAAATCATGGCACTGCCAAGGTGAGTGTGTGAGCCTGGAGTGGTGCAGCCGTCCACTTACATGGGTCCCGTGCAATGAAGTGTGCCCCTAGAGCAGGGTGGATATTTGTGGGGTTCGGTGTGGCCATCAGCTTACTCTTTGCCATCTTCGTGTTGGCTTTAGCAAACTCTAAGCGCAGGGTCTGGGGACTTTCAGGGTCAAAACGAATGCCCTGGTGGAAGAGATGTAGGGAAGGAGGAGTACACAGTATTTTAAAAGGGAGGTAGGCTGAGCTTTGGGAGCTGTATCTCAAAGTCTCACACGGCCTCCTTTCCCAGGCCCTGTTTCAATGCTTTTAAGATGCATCCTTCACAACCTCCCCTGCGTTTAGCACTGTTTTTTCCAAAGCTATAAAAAGACCGAGGCCATGAAGCACAGGAAAAATCAGTGTCAACTTATAAAAGTAGGAAATAATGAGGGATGCATATTTTAAGTATTTCAACAGAGCCATATCTCCTTTTCTTCACAATCATGTTGAGGATCATGTATTGGGATGGGATTTTAACCCAGTGGAACTGATCAAGAGAAGGAGACAAGGAGAGGGGCTGATAGACTGGTACTGATTGTGTTCTGTGTTCTAAGCATTGTGCCCACATGCAGGTGAGTATCTGTGTGTGCATGTGTCTGGGTGTGTGTGTGCGCGCGGATGTGCTCCGTCGCTGTGTGAGAGTGAGCAAGAGAGATTGAGAGAGAGAGAAAAAAAGAGATTGCTTGTGTTCAAGAGGCGATGCTGCCGATATAAGAAAAACTATGCTATGAAGGTAGTGTTAGAAACTGCCAATGTGGCTAATCGGTGACAAAATAAGAGCATCAACTACAAATGTTTAAAAATACTAACAGTGTAGGTATGTACAGATATTACAGCTAAGCAGTGATATGCAAATTAGGAAGGCTGTACCAGACTGTAAAAGATGTGTACCAAAGTTAAGTAAACTACCGTCAGTCTACAGGATTCTGGTCTCAGTTTCCAAAAATGGCCCTGTCCTTGAATTGTAAAAAACAAAATGTTTTGTATTGAGTGAACAGAAGAGACCGATTTGTTCAGCGATTTACCCCATCAATCCTTACGGGTTGGAACGGAACACCAGATAAGACCATAATACCGTACCAACTCAATAAAGGCACAAATTGAAATGACAATTACAGAGCAGTGTCTTAATCTAAGGACAATACACCATATTTAAAACATCTTATATCAAAAGAGATTGTCTGAATTCTTACATTTAATGCATTTTTCGCAGCTTCAGCTCCAGACCGACTGTCAAAGGTTACAAACCCAACGGGCTGGAAAAAAGAGAAAGAAACTCAAAATAGCATCCCCTGCCACTTTTGACAGTGTTAGCATAAGAAATACAAAACTTGTCTGGGATCAAAAACAAAATAATGCAGTAAACATGCCCTTTTTGACTTGTGAAAAGTTTGCAACTCTGGAATATCCCAGTCATAACAGACTAGCTAACCATTAAATAAAAAATTGGGGCAACCTATATTGGATGTTCTGGCATTCAATACCAGGAACTGGTAACCCTTCAGTAATAAAGCCACATTCAGAAACTGGTCACCTATCAGCAATAAAGCTGCATTCAAACACTTCAAGTGTAAACACCCTGAACCAAAAGATTGTTTACTGCCTAATGAGTAAGAGATTAACAAGCTTTACAATACAATAAGTGTACGGTTTTAAATGAAAACGTAAAAATTGATAATGAAGTAATTATAATCCTTTGCAATTAAGTCTTAATTCCAGATAGAACTGAAACCAGTCGGAAAACTACGGAAAGCCTCACCTGTTTTGATGTTAACTTAATCAGTGACCCTTCATAACCCTGCAGAGAGAAAATATATCCAATTATCCACCATAAAGTCACATGAAGGAAGTGAAGCATAAACTCCTCACAAAACTTGTGCTTCAGATAAACACACATCTTGAGCGGCAATAAATGGCATTCATGCATACAAGCGCAGTAGGCTAACGTATTGCATATCGATTTATCCCAAGATTCATAGAAACATAAAATTAACCAATCTTTGAATGCATAAACAAGTATTGTTCACATGACACATTACATGCATTCTTTTGAATCCCATCTTCTTAAGACCACCTCAGTTTATTGTATTTTTATATTATTCCTAAGAACTGTTTTTACTTACTGCTTGTAGGTGGTGCATACCACAATTATATTAGAACAAATGAATAATGTAGCTCATGACTGAACATACGATTAAGATGTGTTTCTAAGGGGTAAACAGTTTATAAGTTACAATAGTCAGAAATGATCCTCCCTACTTAGTCTCCTAACATACTCAGCAAATTGTCACAATAGTGTAGAGGCATATAGTTCAAGCATATGATTGATTGTGTCAAAATGAAGACCAGTATGAGTAAGAATAAACTAAGCTTTCTAGATAAAACGTGCTTCATACTGAGCTTCATTGGATCAGTGCAAACATGGGAAATGCTCAGGGAAGTAGTGGGAGTATCTCGTCAGACTAGAGCACAGAAATGGGGCCCCTCACAATTCTGATTTACACACATGGGGAATTAAATAACTCATGAGAACTTAAAAATCACTTGAGTTGGGCAATAAACATTTTCATACTGGACCATGTTAATTTGGTTAGTTTGCATTATATTGCAATATGCTATACTTGATCATTGTGGTTTCGATTTGTCATATTGTCCAGCTACACCGCTTAGGGCTGTCACCAAGTGGTGTTCACTAAAGATTTGAAAGTTGCTTGAATGTTTCGGCTGATATAACAGAGGAAATGGAAATATCCAAATCTCCTGGAAAGGGAGGTAGGTCACTGAAAGGGAGGCAAGGTTGGCCAATAGGGATACTCCTTTGACATTCCACAAGAGCATCCATGTGAAGGATACTACTTCCAATTTAGTTAGAATGTGTGTTAGAGGGGGTAGAAAGGGAAGTCTTTATGTAATATATTTATCCCTGTCACAATACACAATAACTAAAGTTAAATGCAGGGTTAAATGCATCGCTGAGTGTTAAAAAACGAACAAAGTGAAGTATTTTATGTACATTTTATGTACATTTTATTATTCATCTTAGTTTTTACACAAAAATGTCAAACTTAGCAACTTTTTCTTCATCTTTTTAATATACTTTTTACAGAACTTACCTTGAATGGTCTGAAGAGAAGGTATAGCTCACGTGGTTTGATATCCACTGGTAGGCCACTGACAAACAGTGTGCGAACCTGAAAAGTACAAAGTTAGTTTACACCACCTATCTGGACGCTTGTTTCAATTCCTCCCCTATGAGGCTTCTTTTCATTTAGAATAGTTATGAATACAACCTTAGTGTAGAATACAGATAGGGACAAAACTGCCTAATTTTCTTGGATCAGACCATAAATTTGCAGCCAACCTTTTGATAAAAGGTGCAGCAATTAATCATCTCTATAATACATTGTATAGATGTCCATTTCTCCCAAAGATTAAATGTTATTCTATAGGAGCCCCCTGTGCCTGAGGAAATAAACAGGACTGTTCTAGGCCCATTAGTTCCTACTCAGTGGGGAGGCCCCCCGAGTACAATGGGCTGCCAGAGGAACAGCAGTGCACAACAGTGCACAGTGTGACACCATTTCCTTCCTTTGACCCACAGCCCAAACCTCGGCTGCACTCCGGTGTTTTTCAGGTGGTGCGCAGCAGCAAAACAGAACCCTTACTTGTCCGACACGTACAGAATTAAGCCCATCCCAGCTTGACACAAACTCAAGACTTATTATAATCTGTTCGCTTATTATTGAGGTACAGGAAAACGTGCAATCCGGCAATCTTGGGTGCATTTGACTTTGAAAAATGTAAAACGTATCATTTTTATCAATCTCATTTTACAACCTCATCTTTCTTACAACAATTTCATGAAAATAATGATCAAGGGCCTTCACATTAGCCTACATGACCTCAATTCCCTATGATCAGATTAACCCTTATAATGATCTCATGGTATTTTACAGTAAACTACGGTGCAGGGTTGGTTGTGTGTGTGTGTGTAGGGGGGGGGGGGGGGGGGG